>CM042405.1:3599898-3637398 GCA_023634145.1 Thymallus thymallus | reverse complement strand
TGTGTGTTTGTGTGTGTGTGTGTGTGTGTGTGTGTGTTTGTGTGTGTGTGTGTGTGTGTGTGTGCGTCTGGTGGTATTGTGTGTGTGTGTGTGTGTGTGTGTGTGTGTGTGTGTGTGTGTGTGTGTGTGTGTGTGTGTGTGTGTGTGTGTGTGTGTGTGTGTGTGTGTGTGTGTGTGTGTGTGTGTGTGTGTGTGTGTGTGCGTCTGGTGGTATTGTGTGTGTGTGTGTGTGTGTGTGTGTGCGTCTGGTGGTATTGTGTGTGTGTGTGTGTGCGTCTGGTGGTATTGTGTGTGTGTGTGTGCGTCTGGTGGTATTGTGTGTGTGTGTGTGTGTGTGTGTGTGTGTGTGTGTGTGCGTCTGGTGGTATTGTGTGTGTGTGTGTGTGTGCGTCTGGTGGTATTGTGTGTGTGTGTGTGTGTGTAGTAAACTTATGATGTGTCTTTTAAACCATACCTCTTTTTTTTTCACACAATTGTTTCCTCTCCATGTCAATGTGAATATCCTTCCCTCAGCTCCTCAATGTACTTTTAGAATACCTGTATTTATACTGCTATGCCTTACTGATAAGACCATGTACATGTTCTCTCCTCATCTATCCCTCTCTCCCCACTCAGTGTTCCTCTGGAGAGGCCTGCCTCGGATGAATGAGGCTGAGGGCAACCCCCCAATACCAACACCTCGTCTCACTGAAGAACTATGAAGGCAAGACTGAGGAGTACAAGTACAGCACCATGATCTAAGAGAGAGGAGACATGAATGAGTAGTGCTGAGGGCAGGTGGGTCACGAGAGGAATCACAGACATACACTAATACATGATCACATGATCACGTGTAACAATTAGTTTAATCAGGTGTGTTAGCTGCGGCTGGGGAAAGTGTGACACTAATCAGACCAGAAGAAGATGGAATAAGCATGAACAGATACAGGTCTCTCCTGGAGAATTAACGTGTTGTAGGTTTTCTAATCTAATCTAGTGCAGCTGTTTCTAATAACTAGCTGGTTGATAAGCTGCAGGAGGGTACCTCTCCAGGAGGTCTGAACCTCCACCTAGTCCCCCCACACTTTTCTGTTCTAACTTCTCTCCCTCTACTATTCTGCCCTACAAGCAAACAGGCAGTAGCTGCTCATAGCGTGGAACTGAGAAAAATAGGTTTTATTTACCTTACGCAGTTACTTCTAACATGACCCCTATTTTCTCCAAAACACAATACAATAGAGGCAGGATTAAGCATTTATTTAATGTAGCAAAACATTTAATCCTAGTAAAAATTACCTGTCTTAGGTCAGTTAGAGAGATAGATAGATAGATAGATAGATAGATAGATAGATAGATAGATAGATAGATAGATAGATAGATAGATAGATAGATAGATAGATAGATAGATAGATAGATAGATAGATAGATAGATAGATAGATAGATAGATAGATAGATAGATAGATAGATAGATAGATAGATAGATAGATAGATAGATAGATAGATAGATAGATAGATAGATAGATAGATAGATAGATAGATAGATAGATAGATAGATAGATAGATAGATAGATAGATAAGGAATATGCATGGTTAACTATACTATATAGGTCGATGGCAGAGAAATATTTAAATAGCTAAAAGTGCGAATGATATAAGTGAGGGTAATAATAGTTTCCTTAATATACAGAGTGGTTAAATATTTGCATGGTTACATTAACTGTTCAAGTAAATGACAGGAAGAGATACTTAAATAGCTAAATGTGTGTATGATATAATTTAGGGTAATAATAGTAATTCCCTTAAAATACAGTCCTTAGTGCGCAGGGTTTAATTACAGATAATGCACGTATTGCACATTCGATATACTAAAAGCAATGAAAAAAGATACAACTGACAGGAAGTGCACCAGTCCCTCCTGCAGCAAAGCACCCCCACAACATGATGCTGCCACCCCTGTGCTTCACGGTTAGGATGGTGTTCTTCGGCTTGCAAGCCTCCCCCTTTTTCCTCCAAACATAACGATGGTCATTATGGCCAAACAGTTCTATTTTTGTTTCATCAGACCAGAGGACATTTCTCCAGAAAGTACGATTTTTGTCCCCATGTGCAGTTGCAAACCGTAGTATGTGGCTTTTTTATGGCTGTTTTGGAGCAGTGACTTCTTCCTTGCTGTGGGGCCTTTCAGGTTATGTCGATATATATTTACTGTGGATATAGATACTTTTGTACCTGTTTCCTCCAGCATCTTTCCAGTTCCTTTGCTGTTGTTCTGGGATTGATTTGCACTTTTCACAACAAAGTATGTTCATCTCTAGGAGACAGAACGTGTCTCCTTCCTGAGCGGTATGACCTTCAGGCATTTGGAAATTGCTCACAAGGATAAACCAGACTTGTGGAGGTCTACAATTTTCTTTCTGAGGTCTTGGCTGATTTCTTTTGATTTTCCCATGATGTCGAGCAAAGAGGCAATGAGTTTGAAGGTAGGCCTTGAAATACATCCACAGGTACATCTCCAATTGACTCAAATTATGTCAATTAGCCTATCAGAAGCTTCTAAAGCCATGACATAATTTTAAGGAATTTTCCAAGCTTTTTAAAGGCACAGTCAACTTATTGTATGTAAACCTCTGACCCACTGGAATTGTGATATAGTGAATTATAAGTTAAATAATCTGTCTGTAAACAACTGTTGGAAGAATTACTTGTGTCATGCACAAAGTAGTCCTAACTGACTTGCCAAAACTATAGTTTGTTAACATGAAATCTGTGGAGTGGTTGAAAAATGAGTTTTAATGACTTCAACCTAAGTGTATGTCAAATCAAAAGTAACAGTCAGTGTCTGGTGTGGCCATTGCTGTGAGCACTGATGGAGGGATTGTGCGTTCCTGGTGTAACTCGGGCAGTTGTTGTTGCCATCCTGTACCTGTCCCGCAGGTGTGATGTTCGGATGTACCGATCCTGTGCAGGTGTTGTTACACGTGGTCTGCCACTGCGAGTACGATCAGCTGTCCGTCCTGTCTCCCTGTAGCGCTGTCTTAGGCGTCTCACAGTACAGACATTGCAATTTATTGTCCTGGCCACATCTGCAGTCCTCATGCCTCCTTGCAGCATGCCTAAGGCACGTTCACGCAGATGAGCAGGGACCCTGGGTATCTTTCTTTTGGTGTTTTTCAGAGTCAGTAGAAAGGCCTCTTTAGTGTCCTAAGTTTTCATAACTGTGACCTTAATTGCCTACCGTCTGTAAGCTGTTAGTGTCTTAATGACCGTTCCAGATGTGCATGTTCATTAATTGTTTATGGTTCATTGAACAAGCATGGGAAACTTTTAAAATTAAGATCTGTGAAGTTACTTTGATTTTTACGAATTCTCTTTGAAAGACAGGGTCCTGAAAAAAGGACGTTTCTTTTTTTGCTGTGTAGAGAAAAGCAAATTTTTTGTCCATTAAAATAACATCAAATTGATCAGAAATACAGTGTAGACGTTGTAAATGTTGTAAATGACTATTGTAGCTGGAAATGGCTGATTTTTAATGGAATATCTACATAGGCGTACAGAGGCCCATTATCAGCAAAGAAAAAGCTCAGACTGGCCAATAAAAATACAAGATTAAGATTGGCAAAAGAACACTGGACAGAGGAAGATATGGCTTTTTCTTTGCAACTCTGCCTACAAGGCCAGCATCCCGGAGTCGCCTCTTCACTGTTGACGTTGAGACTGGTGTTTTACGTGTAATATTTAATGAAGCTGCCAGTTGAGGTATTGTGAGGCGTCTGTTTCTCAAACTAGACACTAATGTACTTGTCCTCTTGCTCAGTTGTGCACCGGGGCCTCCCACTCCTCTTTCTATTCTGGTTAGAGCCAGTTTGAGCTGTTCTGTGAAGGGAGTAGTACACAGCGTTGTACGAGATCTTCAGTTTCTTGGCAATTTCTCACATGGAATATCCTTCATTTCTCAGAACAAGAATAGACTGATGATGTTTCTGGCCATTTTTAGCCTGTAATCGGACCAACAAATGCTTATGCTCCAGATACTCAACTAGTCTAAAGAAGGCCAGTTTTATTGCTTCTTTAATCAGCACAAAAGTTTTCAGCTGTGCTAACATGTTTGCAAAAGGGTTTTCTAATGATTAATTAGCCTTTTAAAATGCTAAACTTGGATTAGCTAACACAACGTGCCATTATCTGAAATTTTCAACAAACCAACAGGTAAGTAATGCATTTCACAAGGGCTCCTTCTATCATTACTGTTGCTATGTCCCACAGTATCTGTAGGCCACCAGTCCCAATGCAAATACATATGTTGTATTCTTGTTCCTCTAAAGGACACAACGTCTTCCTCCCTCTGGGGAAAGAGGAAAGCTCCTCAGTGAAGACCAAGAGCATGCCATTGTAGGATTGGTCATTGCTGACACTGCAATAAAACTGAGAGAAATTCAGACCAGAATTGTAGAGGACAACCTGGTATTTCACAATGTGGAAAGGATCAGCCTGACTACCATTGCTCGGACAAACACAGAGTTTGAATGAAACAGTTGTACACAGTTCCTTTTGAAAGGAACAGTGAGCGGGTCAAGGAACTCCGGCACCAATACGTCCAGGTATGGTGTCTATCCAATATGTTTAACAGGACCAAATGTCCCTCCTGGATGCAATGGATGCCGGCTGCAGAGACATCTCAGCTGAAGACAGCCAGGGGTGGATAAGGCATGCCAAGCGTTTCTATCCAAGGTGCATAGCGAGAGACGACATAAGATGTGATGTGAACAAGAACATGTGGCCAAATGCTGCAGATCATATATAGTAGATTAGAACAGGACTGCAGATTGTATAGATTACAACAGGACTGTAGATCGTATAGATTACAACAGGACTGCAGATCGTATAGATTACAACAGGACTGCAGATTGTATAGATTACAACAGGACTGCAGATCGTATAGATTACAACAGGACTGCAGATCGTATAGATTACAACAGGACTGCAGATCGTATAGATTACAACAGGACTGCAGATCGTATAGATTACAACAGGACTGCAGATCATATAGATTACAACAGGACTGCAGATTGTATAGATTACAACAGGACTGAAGCCAGTGACCAGTTGTGGTGTACTCCTCAATGCCATCTGAAAAATCCCGGAACCTATTCCAGTCTGTTCTAGAAAAAACAATCCTGTACTTTAGCATCTGATTCATCTGACCACTTCCATATAGAGCAAGTCACTGGTGCTTCCTGCTTTAGTTTTTGCTTGTAAGCAGGAATCAGGAGGATAGAATCATGGTCAGATTTGCTCAATGGAGGGCAAGGGAGGGCTTTGTACGTGTCTCTGTGTGTGGAGTAAAGGTGGTCTAGAGTTTCTTTCCTTCTGGTTGCACATTTAACATGCTGATATAAATTAAGTAGAACGGATTTTAGTTTCCCTGCATTAAAGTCCCCGACCACTAGGAGCGCCACCTCTGGATGAGCATTTTCCTGTTTGCTTATGGCTGTTTACAGCTCATTTAGTGCCAGTTTTAGTGCCAACTCTCTTGGTAAATAGTGTGGTCTACAGTTTATTATGTGATACTGTACCTCAAGCGAGCAAAACCTCAAGACCTCAAGACTCAAAACCTCAAGACTTCCCTAGATTTTGTGATCCAGCTGAGTATACAAATATACATAGACCGCCACCCCTTGTCTTGCCAGAGAACGCTGCTCTATCCTGCTGTATGACCCTGTTTATAGTATGGTATTGAACTGACCCTGTATATAGTATGGTATTGAAACTGACCCTGTATATATTATGGTATTGAACTGACCCTGTATATAGTATGGTATTGAACTGACCCTGTATATAGTATGGTATTGAAACTGACCCTGTATATATTATGGTATTGAACTGACCCTGTATATAGTATGGTATTGAACTGACCCTGTATATAGTATGGTATTGAAACTGACCCTGTATAGAGTATGGTATTGAACCGACCCTGTATATAGTATGGTATTGAACTGACCCTGTATATAGTATGGTATTATAACTGACCCTGTATATAGTATGGTATTGAACTGACCCTGTATATAGTATGGTATTATAACTGACCCTGTATATAGTATGGTATTGAACTGACCCTGTATATAGTATGGTATTATAACTGACCCTGTATATAGTATGGTATTGAACTGACCCTGTATATAGTATGGTATTGAACTGACCCTGTATATAGAAAGGCATTTTATTGTATATAGTATGGTATTTAACTGACTCAGTATATAGTATGGTATTGAACTGAACCTGTATATAGTATGGTATTATAACTGACCCTGTATATAGTATGGTATTGAACTGACCCTGTATATAGTATGGTATTATAACTGACCCTGTATATAGTATGGTATTATAACTGACCCTGTATATAGTATGGTATTATAACTGACCCTGTATATAGTATGGTATTATAACTGACCCTGTATATAGTATGGTATTGAACTGACCCTGTATATAGTATGGTATTATAACTGACCCTGTATATAGTATGGTATTATAACTGACCCTGTATATAGTATGGTATTGAACTGACCCTGTATATAGTATGGTATTGAACTGACCCTGTATATAGAAAGGCATTTTATTGTATATAGTATGGTATTGAACTGACCCTGTATATAGTATGGTATTGAACTGACCCTGTATATAGTATGGTATTAGAACTGACCCTGTATATAGAAAGGCATTTCACTGTACTTGTCACACCCTGATCTGTATCACCTGTCTGTCTCCACCTCCTCCAGGTGTCTCCATCTTCCTCATTATCCCCAGTGTATTTATCCCTGTGTTCTCTGTTTGCCAGTTGGTTTTGTTCATCAAGCCTACCAGCAGTTTCCTCCTTTACTCCTGTCTCTCTAAAGTGCATGTTTTCTTGGTTTCCCGGTTTCAACCTTTCCTTGCCTGCTCCGACCCTGGATTACTGACCTCTGCTGGCCCCTGACCTGTCTTGCCTGCCCCCTGTTGGTATAATAAACATTTGTTATTCCATACGTTGTCTGTGCCTGGGTCTCACCTGTACGCTGATAGTACTTGCATGTGATTGATAAACTATATGTAGGCTATATGTGCAGAGTACATCAGGTTATCTACTGTAGTGTTTCAACACTGACCCTTCGCTCTGAACTCGCTGTTCAGTTTCACCAAGCACTGATATTCAAAGTGAGTCAAATCTATCCTGGCTTGTGAAGAGCAGTCCAACTGAACTAAAACAACGCTCACAGGCGGCAGAGGAAGGCAGGCCTGTGTTCAGTTTGAGGGACAGCTTCTTTATGTACGGAAAGGAATTAAACATGTCCACAAGCAAGGTACCCATCAAGCTCCCCTTTTGATCATCAGTAATGAGAAGAACACACACTCTTACACACACACACACAGGCACACACACACAGGCACACACAGGCACACGCACACACACACACAAGCACACACACACACAAACACTGGCACACACACACAGGCACACACACACACAGGCACACACACACAGGCACACACACACACAGGCACACACACACAGGCACACACAGGCACACACACACACACAGACACACACACACACAGGCACACACACACACACACACTGGCACACACACACTGGCACACACACACAGGCACACACACACACAGGCACACACACACAGGCACACACACACAGGCACACACACACAGGCACACACAGGCACACACAGGCACACACACACACACAGGCACACGCACACACAAACACAGGAACACACACACACAAACACTGGCACACACACACAGGCACACACACACAGGCACACACATACACAGGCACACACACACAGGCACACACACACACAAGCACACGCACACACTCTTACACACACACACATACACTGGCACACACACACTGGCACACACACACAGGCACACACACACACAGGCACACACACACAGGCACACACAGGCACACACACATACACACAGGCACACACACACACACACAGGCATACGCACACACACATGCAGGCACACACACACAAACACTGGCACACACACACAGGCACACACACACACACACACACACACACAGGCACACACACACACACACACTGGCACACACACACACAGGCACACACACACACACACACACACACAGGCACACACACACACACACTGGCACACACACACACAGGCACACACACACACACAGGCACACACACACTGGCACACAAACACACAGGCACACACACACACAGGCACACACAGGCACACACACACACACACACAGGCACACACACACTGGCACACACACACACACACAGGCACACACTCACACACAGGCACACACACACACACACACACACACACACTGGCACACACACACACAGGCACACACACACACACACACACACACACACACACACACACACACACACACACACACACACACCACCAACATGTCAGACAGAATCTCAATCAGTGCTGATCATTAGAGCTGAGATGCGAGACGGAATGTTTCCTCTCTTAATGTGCTCTAATCAAACCTTCAACCCTTACTCTCGTCTTCATCGCTTCTCTTCCTTCGCTCATTAACACACTCACTCGCTTCCCTCCATAATGGTGTCAACTATGTCTCTCAGTCAACACATCACTCAGCTTCATAGAGAGAGAGTGAGAGAGCGAGAGAGCGAGAGAGCGAGAGAGCGAATTTGTTTTCTCTTTCCATTGACAGTCAATAGAACCTCCATAATAGAATCCCAGCTAGCACATAACATTCTGAGATCCATATGTTTCTTAGATCTTGGTTAGAGCGTGGCTTTCCTATGGTTACTTTGCATACATCCTTCCCAAAACTTTCTAGCAATGGTGCAGGATAGATTCTTGGCTTTGGAAGATTCTCAGCACATTTAAAAGAACTTGACGAAAAATATTTATTTTCTTGGTATTTTATTATTTTAACAGGATGATTCCTAATAATTCAAACATGATTACATTTCATTTCAATTTTGGTAATGTTCTAGGAAAGTTCTCCAACCGTTCAGTTTTACTGGTCAGGAAACGTATGGCTTCGTTCACAGAACCAATGGGAAACCTAAAACGAATTCTCTCTCTCTCTCTCTCTCTCTCTCTCTCTCTCTCTCGCTCTCGCTCTCTCATCCTTTGTGTCCCCTAATGAGAATAAACACATTCTCTGTGTCCCCTAATGATATTAAGCACATCCTCAGTGTCCCCTAATTATATTAAACACATCCTCAGTGTCCCCTAATGACATTAAACACATCCTCAGTGTCCCCTAATGATATTAAACACATCCTCAGTGTCCCCTAATTATATTAAACACATCCTCAGTGTCCCCTAATGACATTAAACACATCCTCAGTGTCCCCTAATGATATTAAACACATCCTCTGTGTCCCCTAATTATATTAAACACATCCTCTGTGTCCCCTAATTATATTAAACACATCCTCTCTGTCTCCTAATGATATTAAACACATCCTCTGTGTCCCCTAATCATATTAAACACATCCTCAGTGTCCCCTAATGATATTAAACACATCCTGTGTGTCCCCTAATTATATTAAACACATCCTCTCTGTCCCCTAATGATATTAAACACATCCTCTGTGTCCCCTAATGATATTAAACACATCCTCAGTGTCCCCTAATGAGAATAAACACATCCTCAGTGTCCCCTGATATTAAACACATCCTCTGTGTCCCCTAATGATATTAAACACATCCTCAGTGTCCCCTAATGATATTAAACACATCATCTGTGTCCCCTAATTATATTAAACACATCCTCAGTGTCCCTTAATGATATTAAACACATCCTCTGTGTCCCCTAATTATCTTAACCACATCCTCTCTGTCCCCTAATGATATTAAACACATCCCCAGTGTCCCCTAATGACATTAAACACATCCTCTGTGTCCCCTAATGATATTAAACACATCCTCTGTGTCCCCTAATGATATTAAGCCTCTCATTATCGTCTGTCTCCAAAGAGTTTTTCACTTCACAGGATTAACCACTGTGTGTGTGTGTGTTTGAGTAAGATCTGTCAGAGAAGAGGAACAGTAATCATAGAAGTATTCACCTTCATTGTCCTCTCCCTCTCTCCCTCTCTCCATCTCTTTGCAGCGGATTACACATTCTGTTTGTTTTCGCTCTCCTCTGGGACGTGTCGTAGATTCCTCCTCTCTTTCAGACAGAGTGGAAACACACACACAAAAGCGCCTTGTTAAAACTAAAGGGTATTACTGAATTGCTCTTGTTGCACTGCTGAAGATACTGTAGTGAATTCAGGGGGTAGTCAAACCTGGACTTGAACCTTTCCAGAAATAAGTCTCTCACTGTTGCCGCCTGTTACAGACCCCCCTCAGCCCCCAGTTGTGCCCTGGACTCCATATGTGAATTGATTGCCCCCCATCTATCTTCAGAGTTTGTATTGTTAGGTGACTTAAACTGGGATATGCTTAACACCCCAGCTGTCCTTCAATCTAAGATAGATGCCCTCAATCTCGCACAAATTATCAAGGAACCCACCAGGTACAACCCTAAATCCGTAAACATGGGTACCATCATTGATATCATCCTGACTAACTTGCCCTCCAAATACACCTCCTCTGTTTTCAACCAGGATCTCAGCGATCACTGCCTCATCGCCTGCGTTCGCAATGGGTCAGCGGTCAAACGACCACCCCTTATCACTGTCAAACACTCCCTAAAACACTTTTGCGAGCAGGCCTTTCTATTCGATCTGGCCCAGGTATCCTGGAAGGATATTGACCTCATCCCGTCAGTAGAGGACGCTTGGTTGTTCTTTAAAAGTGCTTTCCTCACCATCCTAAATAAGCATGCCCCTTTCAAAAAACGTAGAACTAAGAATAGATATAGCCCTTGTTTCACCCCAGACTTGACTGCACTAGACCAACACAAAAACATCCTGTGGCGCACTGCATTAGCATCGAATAGCCCCCATGATATGCAGCTATTCAGGGAAGTCAGGAACAAGTACACACAGTCAGTTAGAAAAGCAAAGGCCAGCTTTTTCAAACAGAAATTTGCTTCCTGTAGTACTAACTCCAAAAAGTTCTGGGACACTGTAAAGTCCATGGAGAATAAGAGCACCTCCTCCCAGTTGCCCACTGCATTGAGGCTCGGAAACACTGTTACCACGGATAAATCCACGATTATCGAAAATTTCAATAAGCATTTTGCTACGGCTGGCCATGCTTTCCACCTGGCTACCCCTACCCCGGCCAACAGCTCTGTACCCCCGGCAGCTACTTGCCCAAGCCCCCCCCGCTTCTCCTTCACCCAAATCCAGACGGCTGATGTTCTGAAAGAGCTGGTAAGTCTGGACCCCTACAAATCTGCTGGGCTAGACAATCTGGACCCTCTCTTTCTGAAATTATAAGCCAAAATTGTTGCAACACCTATCACTAGCCTGTTCAACCTCTCTTTCGTATCGTCTGAGATCCCTAGAGATTGGAAAGCTGCCGCGGTCATCCCCCTCTTCAAAGGAGGAGACACTCTAGACCCAAACTGTTATAGACCAATATCCATCCTGCCCTGCCTTTCTAAAGTTTTCGAAAGCCAAGTTAACAAACAGATAACTGACCACTTCGAATCCCACCGTACCTTCTCTGCTATGCAATCTGGTTTCCGAGCTGGTCATGGGTGCACCTCAGCTACGCTCAAGGTACTGAACGATATCATAACCGCCATCGATAAAAGACAGTACTGTGCAGCCGTCTTCATCGACCTGGCCAAGGCTTTCGACTCTGTCAATCACCGCATTCTTATTGGCAGACTCAACAGCCTTGGTTTCTCAAGTGACTGCCTTGCCTGGTTCTCTAACTACTTTGCAGACAGAGTTCAGTGTGTCAAATCGGAGGGCCTATTGTCCAATCCTCTGGCAGTCTCTATGGGGGTGCCACAGGGTTCAATTCTTGGGCCAACCCTTTTCTCTATATACATCAACGATGTCGCTCTCGCTGCTGGTGACTCTCTGATCCATCTCTACGCAGATGACACCATTCTGTATACATCTGGCCCCTCTTTGGACACTGTGCTTACTAACCTTCAAAAAAGCTTCAATGCCATACAACACTCCTTCCATGGCCTCCAACTGCTCTTAAACGCTAGTAAAACTAAGTGCATGCTTTTCTATCGAACGCTGCCAGCACCCGCCCACCGGACTATCATCACTACTCTCGACGGGTCCGAATTAGAATACATGGACACCTACAAATACCTAGGCATCTGGTTAGACTGTAAACTTAACTTCCAGACTCACATCAACCATCTCCAATCCAAAATTAAATCCAGAATTGGCTTCCTATTTCGCAACAAAGCCTCCTTCACTCATGCTGCCAAACATGCCCTTGTAAAACTGACTATCCTACCGATCTTTGATTTCGGCGATGTCATTTACAAACTAGCCTCCAACACTCTACTTAGCAAATTGGATGTAGTCTATCACAGTGCCATCCGTTTTGTCACCAAAGCCCCATACACTACCCATCACTGCGACCTGTATGCTCTCGTTGTAACCGTTGTAACCCCTTTATGATGGTTGGGACTGGCCATGAGCTGACCGCATCTACTTTCTTGTCCTCCATCCTCACTCCCTGTGGACTGATTTGGTACCCTAAGAAGGAGACAGCCTTCTGATGAAATTTGCTCAGCCTTGACGAACAGGTGGTTAGCCAGGAGGTGTTCCAGGACTGCTCGAACGTGAGTGATGTGATCCTCCAGGGTAGCCGAGTAGACCAGGATGTCATTGATATACACGACCACCTGGCGTTAGGGTGGCAGGTAGCCTAGTGGTTGGAGCATTGGTTCTAATTCCAGAGCCGACAAGGTGAAAAACCTGTCTGTGCCCTTGAGCAAGACACTTAACCCTAATTTGCTCCATGGGGCACTGTACTACTATGGCTGACCCTGTAGAACAATGTAGGCCGTCATTGTGAATAAGAATTTGTTCTTAACTGCCTAGTTAAATAAAGGTAAAATAAAAAGTCAGAGCATGTCCCTGAACACCTCGTTCATGAATGCCTGGAACACTGACGGAGCATTGACTAAGCCAAATGGCACCACCAAGTACTCGTAGTGGCCAGACATCGTGCTGAATGGCGTCTTCCACTCATCCCCCTCCCGGATGCGGATGAGATTGTAAGCACTCCGCAGGTCCAGTTTGGTGAGGAACCGGACCTTGCGGAGCTGTTCAATGGCTGCCGGCACCAGTGGGAGAGGGTACCGATACTTTGTGGTAAGATCATTAAGTCCTCTGTAGTCAATGCATGGGCGTAAACCTCCATCCTTCTTGTCCACGAAGAAGAAACCGGCCTGGGTCTCAGCCACAGACAGAGGGTAGATGCGTCTGTGGGGAGATGTTTCACCAGCAAGCAGGTCGATGGCACAGTCCCAGGGGCGATGAGGAGGGAGACAGATGGCGCGGGTCTTGGAGAATACCTCCCGCAGGTCCTGGTATACCTCCGGGATGTTGGGCTGATGGGCAACCACAGGACTCTCAACCGACGTGGAACCACAGGGGACAGAGAAGTAGTTCCTCCGGCATTCAGGTGACCAGTCGGTGATTCTCATCATCGACCATGAAATGGTAGGGTCATGGCGCTGAAGCCAAGGGGGGCCGAGGATGATCTTGTGAACTGGTGCACAGGTAATGAAGAAGGTGATGTGGTTGAGTGATGTGGGTGACAGTTCCGGACCCTAAAGGCCGACTATCCAGGGCTTGAACCGGGAAAGGAGAGGAGAGCGGGTATGAGTTGATGTTAAGAGAGGAGGCAAGGGTCTGGTCAATAATGTTCCCCGCGGCACCGGAATCCACTAACGCTGTAGACACAGCACATGAGGGACAGTCAGAAGAGCCTAGTATACAGTGATGAATATGGAATACTCACTCCTTCCCTAGGCGCTGGAGTCTCACGTGACCGTCCCTTTGCTCTTGTGGATCCCGGATTCGGACATGCCGGACAGCTCTAGAGCTCGTGCCCTCCTTGTTCACAGTACAGACAGAGCCCCAGCTGTATCCGTCTGTGATGCTCCGCCGCGGAGAGATGAGTGACCCCTACCTCCATCGGTTCAGGCTCTGATCCTGAGTGTTCACTGAGGGAGGGAGAGAAGTGATGAGAGTACCGGCGCTCCCAAAGTAGGTTATCCAGACGAATGGCCATCGCAATGAGTGCGTCCAAGGTGATGTTGTCGTCTCGACAGGCCAGTTCCATATGGACCTCTTCACACAAACCTCTTCTAAATAGCGTACGGCTCATTCCATCCACTGGATGCTGCTACTCTCCGAAAGGTGAGGGTGTACCCAGCAGCCTAGTCTGTCTAGTTCCCAGTAGCTGCTCACCTCCCTCTCTGCCCTCCTGGGGATGATCAAAAATACACTTAAACAAAGCCATGAACCCTTTATAAGAATCAAGTTCTCTAATGTGAAAAATAGAGGGCGCACTGAAGTAGGAAGCCACGGCATTTGGATGGTATACCGTCATATTTATCCGGGAGAGATAAATGGACATGGCTGACCTGAGCGGGTTGCTGAAAGGGGTGATGTTCTGGCTCGCTGGGTCGACTGGTTGCAGAGTATCCTCCGCCGGATGAAGGCAACGCCTTCCGGGTGTCTTCACGATGTTGCACACTGAGAAGAGCCTCCTCTATTGCCGATCAAGGTTGTCCCAGCTGGTCATGGTGTTGACGTAGAAGATTTGTTTATCGACCGTTTATCGACCGTCTGAGAGATATTCAAATTTCCTGTTGCTTCCATGGTTTGAGTCGGTATTCTATAACAATGGCGCTGTAAGTCAAGAAGTAGGTGCAGGTGAAACATTTAATATAATAACAAACATGAAACGATACAGCATGAACACAAAAACAATACCGACTGAGGAATGAACGTAAGGGAGGGTCAGATAATGGGGAGGTAATGGAGTCCAGGTGAGTATCATGATGATCTGCAGATGTGCGTAATGATGGATCCCAGGACCAGTGGTTAGTATTCCAGCGACGCCGGACGAACGCCGGAGGGGAGGAGAAGGAGTAGACGTGACAGAAAGATGCATGTGTGTTTAGTGAGTCACCGCCAGCCCAGAGGCATTAGGGATGCCAACGTGTTCTCTTGATTTTATTTATTTATTTAACCTTTATTTATCTAGGCAATTCAGTTAAGAACAAATTCTTCTTTACAATGATGGACTACCAAAAGGCAAAAGGCCTCCTGTATGGACGGGGCCTGGGATTAAAAATATAAATAAATTAAATAAAAATATAGGACAAAACACCTAAGACAACAACATAGCAAGGCAGCAACACATGACAACACAGCATGGTGTCAACACAACATGGTAGCAGCACAAAACATGGTAAAAACATTATTGGGCACAAACAACAGCAAAAGGGCCAGAACGTAAAGACAACAATACATGATAAATGCTAAGCATTCAAAATGTAACGAGTACTTTTGGGTGTCAGGGAAAATGTATCGAGTAAAAAGTGTAATATTTTCTTTAGGAATGTAGTGAAGTTAAAGTAAAAGTAGTCAAAAATATAAATACCCCACAAAAATACTTAAGTAGTACATTAAAGTATTTTTACTTAAGTACTTTCCACCTCTGCTGGGGACCCAGAGCGGGGGAACATTTTGGGTTTTGCCTCATCGTCAATATTATTTCAATCAGCTCTGCAGTGCTGTGGCAAAAAACGAATTGTGCAGAGCCGAGTGTGGGAAATCCAGGTTGGAAGATTCCCAGAATGATGAAAGTACAAGCGGGAAATCCGGAATCCTCGAAGTTACCAACATTTTGCAAACCTAGTGTTCTGAACAAACAGTGTAAAAAATTGGATGACTAGAAAAAACTCAAACCAAGTTTATTCACCCACTGGGTCATACAGCTGCAAAGACAAAGCATGTCTAGGCGGGATCAACTCCTTACACATCTAGACAGCCAATACATCTCTGTTGCTAGGCAGGAACTTAATTGGTTCCTCTCACTGGTGTAGTCATGACCCTGCCTGATGCTAGATCCTTGGTGGGCGTGGAAGTGTATGTGTGTGGAATAGGACTTTGGCCCCTCTCCCAGAGGTTCTTTCCTCACTCCTCCTTTCTTCTGCAGCTGGCCTGCCTTATCAGAGTCTAACCAGCTGGCCTGCCTTATCAGAGTCTAACCAGCTGGCCTGCCTTATCAGAGACTAACCAGCTGGCCTGCCTTATCAGAGACTAACCAGCTGGCCTGCCTTATCAGAGACTAACTACTGCCCTTCACCCCATACACCAAGTCCCCATCTACCCTTCATTGACCCCAACATATACATTCCTTATACATGTAAAGTAATCAATAAGTTATAGTCTGGTCCCTCCTTCACCTCCTTCACCCATCCTCTTCCCCTCTCCCTCCTTCACCTCTTTCACCCATCCTCTTCCCCTCTCCCTCCCTACTTCACCTCCTTCACCCATCCTCTTCCCCTCTCCCCCTTCACCTCCTTCACCCATCCTCTTCCCCTCTCCCTCCCTCCTTCACCTCCTTCACCCACCCTCTTCCCCTCTCCCTCCCTCCTTCACCTCCTTCACCCATCCTCTTCCCCTCTCCCTCCCTCCTTCACCTCCTTCACCCATCCTCTTCCCCTCTCTCCCTTCACCTCCTTCACCCATCCTCTTCCCCTCTCCCTCGTTCATCTCCTTCACCCATCCTCTTCCCCTCTCCCTCCTTCACCTCCTTCACCCATCCTCTTCCCCTCTCCCTCCCTCCTTCACCTCTTTCAATACTTCATTTTCATCCCTCTTTCCTGAGGAGGTGATTCAGCGGCATTCCGGGTAATGGAGGGGGATTAGGGTCGAGAGGGGGTCAGGGGGAAGACGTCACCTCACACATACACACATACACACAAACACAAGCACACACACTGCTCAAGTAACTAGTCAGGGGCCGGTGTTCATCTGAGACAATGCAGTCCCTCCCACAAGAGCCTGAATACCTCCTGGAGTAGCTGTGTGTGTGTGTGTGTGTGTGTGTGTGTGTGTGTGTGTGTGTGTGTGTGTGTGTGTGTGTGTGTGTGTGTGTGTGTGTGTGTGTGTGTGTGTGTGTGTGTGTGTGTGTGTGTGTGTGTGTCCCATCTCCTCTTAAAACCCCACTTACAGTTACTCAGAAAAGCCTTGATGGAAGAGAAGAGAGCAGACAAGACAGACAGACAGACAGACAGACAGACAGACAGACAGACAGACAGACAGACAGACAGACAGACAGACAGACAGACAGACAGACAGACAGACAGACAGACAGACAGACAGACAGACAGACAGACAGACAGACAGACAGACAGACAGACAGACAGACAGACAGACAGACAGACAGACAGATAGATTAGATAGATAGATAGATAGATAGATAGATAGATAGATAGATAGATAGATAGATAGATAGATAGATAGATAGATAGATAGATAGATAGATAGATAGACCAGCCACTTTGTGATATTTTTCCCAGCATGACATGTGTGGTGCCTTCATTGCGTAAGGGTCCCTTGTTAGAGGTAATGTTATTTGTCCAGTCCTTTTTACTGCATTTAAAAAATTTAACTGGCAAGTTGTACAAACCTGAGAATGACAGAACGTGAGTATGACAGAATGACAGAATGACAGAATGACAAAATTACATAATAACAGAATGACAAAATGACAGAATGACAGAATGATAGAATGCCAGTATGATAGAATTACATAATGCCAGAATGCCGGAATGCCGGAATGCCGGAATGCCAGAATGACAGAATGATAGAATGCCAGAATGACAGAATGACAGAATTATAGAATGACAGAATGACAGAATGACAGAATGACAGAATGATAGAATGCCAGAATTGATATAGTTATCTTTTGATTAAACTTATTCTCTCTCTCTCACATGTTCTGCTTTGTAGGTGTGCAGTTGGTTAGAGGTTTGAATGGTACACAACATTTGGTAAAACTGTACTAAAATCATAATGTGTCTTAAATAGAAGAAAAGAACACAACTCTCCTCTCCCTCCTTCCTCTCCTCTCCCTCCTTCCTCTCCTCTCCCTCCTTCCTCTCCTCTCCCTCCTTCCTCTCCTCTCCCTCTTTCCTCTCCTCTCCCCCTTCCTCTCCTCTCCCTCCTTCCTCTCCTCTCCTCTCCTCTCCTCTCCTCTCCTCTCCTCTCCTCTCCTCTCCTCTCCTCTCCTCTCCTCTCCTCTCCTCTCCTTCCTCTCCCTCCCTCCTTCCTCTCCTCTCCCTCCTTCCTCTCCTCTCCCCCTTCCTCTCCTCTCCCTCCTTCCTCTCCTCTCCTCTCCTCTCCTCTCCTCTCCTCTCCTCTCCTCTCCTCTCCTCTCCTCTCCTCTCCTCTCCTCTCCTCTCCTCTCCTCTCCTCTCCTCTCCCTCCTTCCTCTCCCTCCTTCCTCTCCTCTCCCTCCTTCCTCTCCTCTCCTCTCCTCTCCTCTCCTCTCCTCTCCTCTCCTCTCCTCTCCTCTCCTCTCCTCTCCTCTCCTCTCCTCTCCTCTCCTCTCCCTCCTTCCTCTCCCTCCTTCCTCTCCTCTCCCCCTTCCTCTCCTCTCCCCCCTTCCTCTCCTCTCCCTCCTTCCTCTCCTCTCCCTCCCTCCTTCCTCTCCTCTCCCTCCTTCCTCTCCTCTCCTCTCCCTCCTTCCTCTCCTCTCCCTCCTTCCTCTCCTCTCCTCTCCTCTCCTCTCCTCTCCTCTCCTCTCCTCTCCTCTCCTCTCCTCTCCTCTCCTCTCCTCTCCTCTCCTCTCCTCTCCTCTCCCTCCTTCCTCTCCTCTCCCCCTTCCTCTCCTCTCCCTCCTTCCTCTCCTCTACTCTACTCTCCTCTCCCTCCTTCCTCTCCTCTCCCTCCTTCCTCTCCTCTCCCTCCTTCCTCTCCTCTCCTCTCCTCTCCCTCCTTCCTCTCCTCTCCTCTCCTCTCCTCTCCCTCCTTCCTCTCCCTCCTTTCTCTCCTCTGCCTCCTTCCTCTCCTCTCCCTCCTTCCTCTCCCTCCTTTCTCTCCTTCCTCTCCTCTCCCTCCTTTCTCTCCTCTCCCTCCTTCACGTTTGACTCTGTTGTTCTTTAGAGAATCCATATGGAGCGAGGGAGGAGAGGAGAGGAGAGGAAGGAGAGGAGATAGCATCACTGACAGCTGAAGGACATTGTGTGGTTCCTCTATAAGATAAGAGATAGGATCTAAGACAATAGATATCAGGTCTGCTATCACTTCCTACACTGACTGTTAAATGACTTCATTTTTACATTCTGTCAAAAAGAGCACATGTTCAACTTAGTAAAAAAACACTTTTTTTTCACTCATCTCAAGAGGTTCTATCTATGGGTTGACTTGTTCTGCTCAAAAGAGTATAACTTTCTTTTACACTATGATTTGACTATTAGATGTCTCTTGCTTCTGAAGCTAAACAGGGTTGGTCCTAGTCGGTCTCTGGATGGGAGACCAGATGCTGCTGGAAGTGGTGTTGGAGGGCCAGTAGGAGGCACCCTTTCCTCTGGTCTAAAGAATATCCCAATGCCCCAGGGCAGTGATTGGGGACATTGCCCTGTGTAGGGTGCCGTCTTTCGAATGGGATATTAAACGGGCGTCCTGACTCTCTGTGGTCACTAAAGATCCCACGTCCTGGATAAATTCCCAATCTGGCCCTCATACCATCATGGCTACTAAATCATCCTCAGCTTCCAATTGGCTCATTCATCCCCCCTCCTCTCCCCTGTAACTATTCTCCAGGTTGTTGCTGTAAATGAGAATGTGTTCTCAGTCAACTTACCTGGTAAAATAAGGGTAAACTAAAAAAGTGATGGTGTTGTTATCTTAGAGATCACTCTGACAACGAGGGATAGTAATTAATGACAAAAGGGAATATGAACTAGAAGAGTTTAATTGAATAAACTAATTTGTAGCTAAGTTGGCAAACTCTGAGTAGCAGCTATTATGGTGTTTAACACAAACACACACACTCGGCAGTAAATATCTCAAATGATTTGAGACACCTGCATCCCACAGCAGCCTCCACTCATAATGTGCTGGAGGGTCCTTGAGGACCACATTATCACACACAAACACACACACACAGGTGTTTGTGTGTGTGTGTGTATGTGGGTTGGTTCCAATATCCTTGTGGGGACCTAAAATCACTCAAAGTTCTCACAAGGATAGTAAAACAAGGAATATTCTCCCACGTCCCCATGAGGACAAAGGCTATTTTAAGCTTAGGGGTTAGGTTTTGGGTTAGGGTTACAATTAGGGTTAGGGCAAGGGTAAGGGGTTAGTGGTTAGGTTCAGGGTTAGGGTTAGGGTTAAGGTGAGGGGCAGGGGAATATTCTCTAGTTTAGGCACAATGTCACTGGGGTTAGGGTCAGGTCAAAGGGTGAGGGGATTATTCTGTTTTAGGCTGGAGTAACCAACTGACTACCTGAACCTGTTTCTATCTAAAGAGTCAGGGTTAGGGTTAGATTTAGGGTTAGGGGAAAATAGGATTTTGAATGGGAATCAATTCAATCTGGTGTTGTCTTTTTTATATTTTATATTGAATTGTAGCAACTTAATCCTTTCACCCCTTGATTCAGTGTTATTATTTATTATGATTTTATTAGATAATATTTGTTTTAAAATAATAATAATTGTCTTCCTCCTGTTGTTGGAGTGTTATGGGTGACCCCTCGACCCCTCGGAGCTCTTCCTCCTGTTGTTGAAGTGTTATGGGTGACCCCTCAGTGCTCTTCCTCCTGTTGTTGAAGTGTAATGGGTGACCCCTCAGTGCTCGTCCTCCTGTTGTTGAAGTGTTATGGGTGACCCCTCGGAGCTCTTCCTCCTGTTGTTGAAGTGTTATGGGTGACCCCTCAGTGCTCTTCTTCCTGTTGTTGAAGTGTTATGGGTGACCCCTCAGTGCTCTTCCTCCTGTTGTTGAAGTGTAATGGGTGACCCCTCAGTGCTCGTCCTCCTGTTGTTGAAGTGTTATGGGTGACCCCTCGGAGCTCTTCCTCCTGTTGTTGAAGTGTTATGGGTGACCCCTCAGTGCTCTTCTTCCTGTTGTTGAAGTGTTATGGGTGACCCCTCAGTGCTCTTCCTCCTGTTGTTGAAGTGTAATGGGTGACCCCTCAGTGCTCGTCCTCCTGTTGTTGAAGTGTTATGGGTGACCCCTCAGTGCTCTTCCTCCTGTTGTTGAAGTGTTATGGGTGACCCCTCAGTGCTCTTCCTCCTGTTGTTGAAGTGTAATGGGTGACCCCTCGGAGCTCTCAGCCTTTCATGTTCTCTCACCCTCTCCACTAACCCTATTGGTAACTCTAACCCTTATTGTAATCCTACCCTTAAACCTATACCTAAACCTAAAATAACCTTTTTCCTTGTGGGGACCGGCAAAATGCCCTCACTCGTCCGAATTGTTCCTTGTTTTAAAAAACCAAACACACATAACACACACAGACACACACACCAATCATCCATCCATCCCACTCACCACTCAGGCAGATGGGTAATCAATCCTACTCACCACTCAGGCAGATGGGTAATCATTCCTACTCACCACTCAGGCAGATGGGTAATCATTCCTACTCACCACTCAGGCAGATGGGTAATCATTCCTACTCACCACTCAGGCAGATGGGTAATCAATCCTACTCACCACTCAGGCAGATGGGTAATCATTCCTACTCACCACTCAGGCAGATGGGTAATCAATCCTACTCACCACTCAGGCAGATGGGTAATCAATCCCACTCACCACTCAGGCAGATGGGTAATCAATCCCACTCACCACTCAGGCAGATGGGTAATCAATCCCACTCACCACTCAGGCAGATGGGTAATCAATCCCACTCACCACTCAGGCATATGGGTATTCAATCCTACTCACCACTCAGGCAGATGGGTAATCAATTCTACTCACCACTCAGGCAGATGGGTAATCAATCCTACTCACCACTCAGGCAGATGGGTAATCAATCCTACTCACCACTCAGGCAGATGGGTGTTCAATCCCACTCACCACTCAGGCAGATGGGTAATCAATCCTACTCACCACTCAGGCAGATGGGTAATCAATCCTACTCACCACTCAGGCAGATGGGTAATCAATCCTACTCACCACTCAGGCAGATGGGTAATCAAACCTACTCACCACTCAGGCAGATGGGTAATCAAAGGCCTAATAGTGATTAAAGGAACAAGGGTCAGACTGGGACAATTAGCTGTGTGCATGTGTGTGCAGGTGTGTGTGTGTGTGTGTGTGTGTGTGTGTGTGTGTGTGTGTGTGTGTGTGTAATTAGCTGTCTTTCCCAATAAGAGCTAATGTGTGAATCAAAGTGGTGTTTTCACCAGGTTAGCTTCCAGAGACACAGATTACTAGAGAGAGAGAGAGAGAAGAGAGAGAGAGAGAGAGAGAGAGAGAGACATGGTGGGAGAGACAGAGAAAGACACCCCCCCCCCCCCATAGCACCATCATCAGAGAAACATACACAAATACACACACACTCAGAAATCTGAAAGAATGGAGGGGCTGAGTGGTGATGTGGGCGGATTGCTGATGCTTTTACCTCCAACAGCCGTTCCACCACACTACAGATGAGCTAATGAGACTTTAGCGAAATGGAATAATTGAGCTCTGCTGTCGTATCCGTGCAGTGTGTGTGTGTGTGTGTGTGTGTGTGTGTGTGTGTGTGTGTGAGAGAGAGAGAGAGAGAGAGAGAGAGAAATAGCTGGCCAAAACACATTAGAACACATCTGTCCCACTCTGAACTCTCCAACTCCTCCTACGATCACCCTGAAGAGATCTCTTCTCTCTCTCTCTCTCTCTCTCTCTCTCTCTCTCTCTCTCTCTCTCTCTCTCTCTCTCTCTCTCTCTCTCTCTCTCTCTCTCTCTCTCTCTCTCTCTCTCTCTCTCACTCTCACTCTCACTCTCACACTCTCACTCTCTCACACTCTCACTCTCACTCACACTCACTCTCACAATCAAGTGGGCTTGAGTTTTAGTTCTGCATTGTGGATGGGGCAGCCAGGACACCCTGTGATACAAGTCAGTATTCAACGTCCATCCATGTCTGAGGACGTCAGGAGATGACAAGGAAACCGGCCACTAGGGGCAACTGTGAGCGCTGTTACCTTCAAGTAGGTTTCAGTTTTGCTAGGGTGTAAGCATCTGCCTCTGATTCCAAAGGTTGCAAGTTCAAATCCAGTGATGCAAAGTCGTTTTTTAGATTTTTGTTTTAAACCTTTCCTAACCTTAACCTTCCGCAGTTAATGCCTAACCTTAACCATCCGGAGTTAATGCCTAACCTTAACCATCGGAGTTAATGCCTAACCTTAACCATCGGAGTTAATGCCTAACCTTAACCATCCGGAGTTAATGCCTAACCTTAACCATCTGGAGTTAATGCCTAACCTTAACCACCCGGAGTTAATGCCTAACCTTAACCATCTGGAGTTAATCCCTAACCTTAACCACCCGGAGTTAATGCCTAACCTTAACCATCTGGAGTTAATGCCTAACCTTAACCATCGGAGTAAATGCCTAACCTTAACCATCTGGAGTTAATGCCTAACCTTAACCATCGGAGTTAATGCCTAACCTTAACCATCGGAGTTAATGCCTAACCTTAACCATCCGGAGTTAATGCCTAACCTTAACCATCGGAGTTGATGCCTAACCTTAACCATCGGAGTTAATGCCTAACCTTAACCATCTGGAGTTAATGCCTAACCTTAACCATCGGAGTTAATGCCTAACCTTAACCATCGGAGTTGATGCCTAACCTTAACCATCGGAGTTAATGCCTAACCTTAACCATCGGAGTTGATGCCTAACCCTAACTTTAAACACACAAATTTGACGTTTGGAACAACTTCGAAATTTTACGTTTAAGAAACACGATCCCAGTGGTGGACACTGGTTGTTTAATTGTAACCCTGTCCCAAACCTTAACCCCTAACTAACTTAAACATTCAGAATGAGATGAGTTTTAACCCTGTCCAAAACCTTAACTCTTAACCTTCTAAATTTTAAATTTGGAGCAACGGAACGACACTGAGTAAGAGGAATAAAAACTCTCCTTTCCTCTCCTCTCCTCTCTAGACCTCTTTATTCACTGAACGACACGGGTCAACCCTCCCTGCTCAACCATATCCCTCCCTGCTCAGCCATATCCCTCCCTGCTCAGCCATATCCCTCCCTGCTCAGCCATATCCCTCCCTGCTCAGCCATATCCCTCCATGCTCAGACATATCCCTCCCTGCTCAGCCATATCCCTCCCTGCTCAGCCATATCCCTCCCTGCTCAGCCATATCCCTCCCTGCTCAGCCATATCCCTCCCTGCTCAGCCATATCCCTCCCTGCTCAGCCATATCCCTCCCTGCTCAGCCATATCCCTCCCTGCTCAGCCATATCCCTACAAATGTACACAGTGTCTGTAAGTGGCTTGTTTGAGGGTATTGATTTTGCTTTAAGCTTTAACTCCTTTCTCTATAGTGTAGTTAGCACTAACACTCAGTTACTGTGTGCGTGTGTGTGTGTGTGTGTGTGTGTGTGTGTGTGTGTGTGTGTGTGTGTGTGTGTGTGTGTGTGTGTGTGTGTGTGTGTGTGTGTGTGTGTGTGTGTGTGTGTGTGTGTCTGTCTGTCTGTGTGTTTGTGTGTCTATGTATGTGTGTGTGTGCTCTTTCATATAATGACTATACAAAACATTAGGAACACCTGCTCTTTCCATGACATAGACTGACCAGGTGAAAGCTATGGTCCCATATTGATGTCACTTGTTTAATCCACTTCAGTCAGTGTAGATGAAGGGGAGGAAACAGGTTAAAGAAGGATTTGTCAGACAATTGAGATGTAGATTGTGTATGTGTGCCATTCAGAGGATGAATGGACAAGACAAAATAATCTACCAGTGAAATGTAACTAAATGTAATATACAATGTAATCCCCAAGGAAGTAATCCCCTAGGAAGTAATCCCCAAGGAAGTAATCTACAAGGAAGTAATCACCAAGAAAGATTAAAATCTAACCTTTCTGGTAAAAAATGTTTTTTTCAAGTACAAATATAATAAAAATATGATAATATAAAATATTTTATATGATGTATTTCCTGTTCACTAAAACTGTATGAATAAGGTTGGGAATTATTGATATGTTTCTAAATATAGCATCATCAAATTATAAAACGACTAACTACACGATTTCACCTTCTTATAACTGTAAAATACAAATGTGCATATTTTCTAAAGGGCTCTCTTGATCAAAATGTCTGCCCACATCGCTGTGAACATATCACAGAGCTCTAGCCTGTTATCCCATATTAATCTTGCCTGGGGCAGCAGGTAATTTAGCTGTTAAGAGCATTGGAACAGTAATTGAAAAGCTGCTGGTTTGAATCCCAGAGCCGACTAGATTAAAATCTTTCAATGTGCCCTTGAGCAGGTCTCTCTGGATAAGAGCGTGATGTAGGGTTCAGCCAGGAGTTGATGGAGAGTCTGAGCTTCAAGAGGTTTCGGATATCACATCCTATGTCACACAGGCTCAGAAAAAAATACTACTGGTACCAGAACCACGCAGGTCCTCTAAAAAGGGGACCTTATATCTAAGAGGTTGTAACTTTGAATGAGGTATGGTAGTAGGTGCCTGGCGCACCGGTTTATGTCAAGAGCTACAACGTTGCTGGGTTTTTCACACACACATGTTTTAAATGGCTGTCTGGGTTTTGGGCAGTAGTCTTTACAAAACTGTCTTCAAATGAGGACTGTCCTTTTTCTCTCTCTCTCTCGCTCTGTCTCTCTCTCTCTCTCTCTCTCTCCGTCGCTCTCTCTCTCTCGCGCTCTCTCTCTCTCGCTTTCACTCCTCTGCTCACTGGTTGATAATTAACAAGCACAGATCTATAATTACAGATATATTTATCATGCATCAAGCTCAAGCACACGCATGCACGCACGCACGCACACACACACACACACACACACACACACACACACACACACACACACACATCTTTGTCCCTGTGAATGCAGCCGTTCCTCCTCATCTTTGTCTTCATAAGAGAATTAATAACCTCATATGCAAATTGAAAAGATGGTCATTTCACAAAAACAGCATCTGTGTGGCTACCTCCTGCTCTCATTGAAGACACACACACACACACACACACACACACTCACACACACACACTCACACACACACACACACCAATATGTCCCTCCTTCCTGTATGAAATGTCAAAGCTACATTCAACAGATCTTCTAAGTTATTTAATAATAATAAATAATAAATACAAATAAAACAACTCTTAAAACAAATTGAAAAGCTGATGTGACCTTGGTGAGAAAAAGAACATAAGCTGTGGTGTTTTTATTACTACGTACAGCAGCGATGCTCTTCAAGAAAAACTAAATTAAGTTCAAAATCCCAAGGAACATTTCAGCCAGTCAGAATAGTTCTATCCATATTGCCTTTTAACAGAAAGATGTCATTTAAAAACGAAATGTGTTTGTTTGGTATTGTTTGGTTTACGTGAAATCTGCTCAGATGGATTTTTAGTGGTTTATCCAAGATACTCTCTCAAACAAGGTTTATTTTCAAGGTTACTTCAAAACTCAACATGTGGTACAGAGTAAAAACTAAATTTTTTTAGTTAAATAATAAATGTTTTTTATCACGGATTCTGTATTTTGGTCCCAGATTTGAAGTGTTGGAGCAAACATTTGTTTTCATGTTGAGGGAAACATGAAATGTCTATTATATTAAATGTATATAACATTTATATAACTTTTTGGAGCAGCAATACATCTCATTAACACTCTCATTAAGACTCTCATAAAGACTCTCATGGACTCTCATTAAGACTGTCATTAAGACTCTCATAAAGACTCTCTTTAAGACTCTCATAAAGACTCTCATTAAGACTCTCATAAAGACTCTCATAAAGACTCATTAAGACTCTCATTAAGACTCATTAAGACTCATTAAGACTCTCATTAAGACTCTCATTAAGACTCTCATTAAGATTCTCAGTAAGACTCTCAGACTCTCATTAAGACTCTCATTAAGATTCTCAGTAAGACTCTCAGACTCTCATTAAGACTCTCATTAAGACTCTCATAAAGACTCTCAATAAGACTCTCATAAAGACTCTCATAGACTCTCATAAAGACTATCATAGACTCATAAAAACTCTCATAAAGACTTGAATTAAGACTCTCATTAAGACTCTCATTAAGACTCATTAAGACTCTCATTAAGACTCTCATTAAGACTCATAAAGACTCTCATAAAGACTATCATTAAGACTCTCATAAAGACTCTCATAGACTCATAAAGACTCTCATAAAGACTTTAATTAAGATTCTCATTAAGACTCTCATTAAGACTCTCATAAAGACTCTCATAAAGACTCTCATAAAGACTCTCATAAAGACTCTCATAAAGACTCTCATTAAGACTCTCATTAAGACTCTCATTAAGACTCTCATTAAGACTCTCATAAAGACTCTCATAAAGACTCTCATAAAGACTCTCATTAAGACTCTCATTAAGACTCTCATTAAGACTCTCATTAAGACTCTCATAAAGGCACTAATCTATTCTAATCTAATCTGACGAGGTGATCAACAACAGGACGTCTAATATTTGAAGATGAAGGTAAAGTAGGACTCAAAGAGACAACAACTATTATAATAGTAAAGTAGGACTCAAAGAGACAACAACTATTATAATAGTAAAGTAGGACTCAAAGAGACAACAACTATTATAATAGTTGTCCTCTCCTGTCTTGGAGAGAGGGAGTGTAGCACCTGTTGGGGTAGGACCACAGATATCTCTCTGTGAAAGACCACAGATACAGTGGGGAGAACAAGTATTTGATACACTGACGATTTTGCAGGTTTTCCCACTTACAAAGCATGTAGAAGTCTCTAATTTGTATCATAGGTACTCTTCAACTGTGAGTGACGGAATCTAAAACAAAAATCCAGAAAATCACATTGTATGATTTTTAAGTAATTAATTTGCATTTTATTGCATGCCATAAGTATTTGATACATCAGAAAAGCAGAACTTAATATTTGGTACAGAAACCTTTGTTTGCAATTACAGAGATCATACGTTTCCTGTAGTTCTTGACCAGGTTTGCACACACTGCAGTAGGGATTTTGGCCCACTCCTCCATACAGACCTTCTCCAGATCCTTCAGGTTTCGGGGCTGTCGCTGGGCAATACGGACTTTCAGTTCCCTCCAAAGATTTTATATTGGGTTCAGGTCTGGAGACTGGCTAGGCCACTCCAGGACCTTGAGATGCTTCTTACGGAGCCACTCCTTAGTTGCCCTGGCTGTGTGTTTCGGGTCGTTGTCATGCTGGAAGACCCAGCCACGACCCATCTTCAATGCTCTTACTGAGGGAAGGAGGTTGTTGGCCAAGATCTCGCGATACATGGCCCCATCCATCCTCCCCTCAATACGGTGCAGTGGTCCTCTCCCCTTTGCAGAAAAGCATCCCCAAAGAATGATGTTTCCACTTCCATGCTTCACCGTTGGGATGGTGTTCTTGGGGTTGTACTCATCCTTCTTCTTCCTCCAAACACGGCAAGTGGAGTTTTGACCAAAAAGCTCTATTTTTGTCTCATCAGACCACATGACCTTCTCCCATTCCTCCTCTGGATCATCCAGATGGCCATTGGCAAACTTCAGACGGGCCTGAACATGCGCTGGCTTGAGCAGGGGGACCTTGCGTGCGTTGCAGGATTTTAATCCATGACGGCGTAGTGTGTTACTAATGGTTTTCTTTGAGACTGTGGTCCCAGCTCTCTTCAGGTCATTGACCAGGTCCTGCCGTGTAGTTCTGGGCTGATCCCTCACCTTCCTCATGATCATAGATGCCCCACGAGGTGAGATCTTGCATGGTGCCCCAGACCAAGGGAGATTGACCGTCATCTTGAACTTCTTCCATTTTCTAATAATTGCGCCAACAGGTGTTGCCTTCTCACCAAGCTGCTTGCCTATTGTCCTGTAGCCCATCCCAGCCTTGTGCAGGTCTACAATTTTATCCCTGATGTCCTTACACAGCTCTCTGGTCTTGGCCATTGTGGAGAGGTTGGAGTCTGATTGAGTGTGTGGACAGGTGTCTTTTATACAGGTAACGAGTTCAAACAGGTGCAGTTAATACAGGTAATGAGTGGAGAACAGGAGGGCTTCTTAAAGAAAAACTAACAGGTCTGTGAGAGCCGGAATTCTTACTGGTTGGTAGGTGATCAAATACTTATGTCATGCAATAAAATGCTAATTAATTATAAAAAAATCATACAATGTGATTTTCTGAATTTTTGTTTTAGATTCTGTCTCTCACAGTTGAAGTGTACCTATGATAAAAATTACAGACCTCTACATGCTTTTTAAGTAGGAAAACCTGCAAAATCGGCAGTGTATCAAATACTTGTTCTCCCCACTGTATCTCTCTGTGAAAGACCACAGATATCTCTCTGTGAAAGACCACAGATATCTCTCTGTGAAAGACCACAGATTTCTCTCTGTGAAAGACCACAGATATTTCTCTGTGAAAGACCACAGATATCTCTCTGTGAAAGACCACAGATATCGCTCTGTGAAAGACTACAGATATATCTCTGTGAAAGACCACAGATATCTCTCTGTGAAAGACTACAGATAAATCTCTGTGAAAGACACCAGATATCTCTCTGTGAAAGACCACAGATATCTCTCTGTGAAAGACCACAGATATCTCTCTGTGAAAGACCACAGATATCTCTCTGTGAAAGACCACAGATATCTCTCTGTGAAAGACTACAGATATATCTCTGTGAAAGACCACAGATATCTCTCTGTGAAAGACCACAGATATATTTCTGTGAAAGACTACAGATATATCTCTGTGAAAGACCACAGATATCTCTCTGTGAAAGACTACAGATATATTTCTGTGAAAGACCACAGATATATCTCTGTGAAAGACCACAGATATATCTCTGTGAAAGACCACAGATATCTCTTTTCTCATAATGGTACAATAATCATTTTGTGTTCCTTTAAAGCAATGGTCAACCTAACTGTTTCTGGATTGGCTCATGGAATTTGACACCACACACACACGCACGCACGCACACATGCACCCGTACACCCATGCACCCGTACACCCATGCACCCGTACACCCATGCACCCAAGCACCCGTACACCCATGCACCCATGCACCCGTACACCCATGCACCCAAACACCCATGCACCCGTACACCCATGCACCCATGCACGAACACAGACACACAAGCCATATACAGTGCATTCGAAACATGATAGCCCATTTGGAGTTTGCCTAAAGGACTCTCAGAACATGAGAAAAACGATTCTCTGGTCTGATGAAACCAAGATGGAACTCTTCAGCCTGAATGCTAAGGGTCTCGTCAGGAGGAAACCTGGCACCATCCCTACGGTGAAGCATGGTGGTGGCAGCATCATGCTGTGGGGATATTTTTCAGAGGCAGGGACTGGGAGAATAGTCAGGATTACGGATGTGGACTGGAGATCCGGCGCGGGAGGCTGGTACTGTACGACCCGGACTGGGGATGCACACTGTGGGCACCATTAACTCCAAGGTCGTTCGACCTCTTCCCTATGCTGCCTGCGTTGTTCCATAATACCCATAAACATATCCTTCAGGTACTGCTCCTCCTCCACTGATTCCGACCCCCCGTCGTGCTCTGGCTCTTCCCTACCCCACATGGAGAGGGGTACTGGTGCTTGCTCAGCGTTGCCAGACCACCCCCATAGCCACCCCAAAATATTTATTTGGGGTTGCCTTTGGGCTGCTCGTCGCCGTGGGCCCTTGACGACGTCGCTGCACTCCGGCATCCAGCGGTGACTCCATCTCCCCGTTGCAGCGCTGCTTGGTCCTGGTATGGTGGTTCATTCTCCTTTCATTGCTCTCTCTCTCACTCCGTCTTTGTCTCCATCAGATGACCTATTGATGACCGTGTTGATCACAGGGGCATGGTCACTAATTACAGAAGCATGCTAATCGTCCTTTTGACACAAGAGGATGGTGTGTGTGTGTGTCTGTGCGTGTGTGTGTCTGTGCGTGTGTATGTCTGTGCGTGTGCGTGTGCGCGTGTGCATGTGCGTGTGTGTGTGTTTAGGATCTAAAGTCAAATATAGATTAGGTTATCTCTAACATCCAGAGCGACTTCTGTGTAAATATTTTACAAAAGCATTTTGATGGAAACACACTTCACTTCACTGCACTCTCTCTCTCTATCCCTCCCCCTCTTTCCCCATCTTTCTCTTTCTGTCTCTTTCTCTCTCTCTCTCTCTATCTCCCCCTCTTTTTTCCCCTGTCTCTGTCTTTCTCTCCTTTCTCTCTCTTACACACAGATGGATTGAATTGTTGAGTTGCTTGAACGTATTGTCAGGGAGGTTATAGCATGTCTTTATCCATTTCTAAGGCAGACCATTTTATGCTTGTTTGTGTGTATTGTGTTTTTAGTTATGAGGTAAAGAAGAGGGTTGAGGATGCTGTGGTACGCAGTAAAGCACACCAGGCTCAAGAGTGACTTTGAAATTGGACGTCTATGCATGTCCTGAGGATGTCGGGGATGCCTTCTAAAACCGGCCACTAGGGGCAACAGTGAGTGCTAATAACATCAAGTAGGCCTGGGTTTTGCTACAGCATGGCGGATGGGTGTCAGCATCTGCCTCTGATTCCAAAGGTTGCAATTTCAAATCCAACAATAGAAAACTGTTGAGATTTTTGTTTTAAGCCTATCCTAAAACCTTAACCCTTACCTTAACCATCCAGAGAAAATGCCTAACCTTACAAATTCAGAGTTAATACTTAACCTCGAATTTTGACGTTTAGAACAATTTAGTAATTTGACGTTTGAGAAAAAACTGGTATGACATATCTACTTTTTGTCATATTGTTTTAGACTGAATTGCTACTTCAAGGTACTTATGTTATGAAGACACGATGGAGCAGAACATCTCTTGAAAGCTTCAGATTTAAAAAGCAGGAGTTTCTTCATTCTCATCCTGGGGAATACAGATGCAGTACACACATGCCAATAAGAATTCTGAATTACTGTAGGTTCACTGGATAACTATATAGGGTTGTATTTAGAATAATCTGGTGTGGTATACTGTAGGTTCACTGGATAACTATATAGGGTTGTATTTAGAATAATCTGGTGTGGTATACTGTAGGTTCACTGGATAAATATATAGGGTTGTATTTAGAATAATCTGGTGTGGTATACTGTAGGTTCACTGGATAACTATATAGGGTTGTATTTAGAATAATCTGGTGTGTTATACTGTAGGTTCAATGGATAACTATATAGGGTTGTATTTATAACAATCTGGTGTGGTATACTGTAGGTTCACTGGATAATTATACAGGGCTGTATTTAGAATAATCTGGTGTGGTATACTGTAGGTTCACTGGATAACTATATAGGGTTGTATTTAGAATAATCTGGTGTGGTATACTGTAGGTTCACTGGATAACTATATAGGGTTGTATTTAGAATAATCTGGTGTGGTATACTGTAGGTTCACTGGATAACTATATAGGGCTGTATTTAGAATAATCTGGTGTGGTATACTGTAGGTTCACTGGATAACTATATAGGGCTGTATTTAGAATAATCTGGTGTGGTATACTGTAGGTTCACTGGATAATTATACAGGGCTGTATTTAGAATAATCTGGTGTGGTATACTGTAGGTTCACTGGATAACTATATAGGGTTGTATTTAGAATAATCTGGTGTGGTATACTGTAGGTTCACTGGATAACTATATAGGGTTGTATTTAGAATAATCTGGTGTGGTATACTGTAGGTTCACTGGATAATTATATAGGGTTGTATTTATAATAATCTGGTGTGGTATACTGTAGGTTCACTGGATAACTATATAGGGTTGTATTTAGAATAATCTGGTGTGGTATACTGTAGGTTCACTGGATAACTATATAGGGTTGTATTTAGAATAATCTGGTGTGGTATACTGTAGGTTCACTGGATAACTATATAGGGTTGTATTTAGAATAATCTGGTGTGGTATACTGTAGGTTCACTGGATAACTATATAGGGTTGTATTTAGAATACTCTGAATGGAGTGCCTAAAATGTATGTTTTAACCCTTAACCTAAATTCGACATTTGGAGCAACTTCTAAATTTGACGTTTGGAGAAATGTGTATAAACATCTAATTCTGCAGTGACTGTGAGATCTTGCTGACACACATATGCGGAGGACTGCTGTGTACAGTCTTCTGCAGGCGCCCTCAGGCTATCCCTGTCTATAGTGCTATGGTTTTCCAAGATCTCAGACAATGTTTTTAATGACGCTTTTTTTTGCTTAAAACACAAAAACAGTCCTTGACCCATTAGTGTCCCTCTGTATTAGGATACTGTCCATCAGCTTCATTCTCAAGGGCACAGCCCTTGGGTATCTGATAGTTAACTACAGCTGAAGAAAGCTGTAGGTAGAGTTTTATGGTTGAGTACACCAAATTGAGATATACATTATTGTTTAGATAGTTGAGATGTACATTATCGTTTAAATAGGTAAGATATATATGATAATTTAGATATGTGAGATATACATTACCGTTTAGATAGGTGAGACATTTATTATCATTTAGATAGGTGAGATATATATGATAATTTAGATAGGTGAGATATACATTATCGTTAAGATAGGTAATATATGCATTATCGTTTAGATAAGTGATACAGTGGGGAGAACAAGTATTTGATACACTGCCGATTTTGCAGGTTTTCCTACATACAAAGCATGTAGAAGTCTGTCATTTTTATCATAGGTACTCTTCAACTGTGAGTGACGGAATCTAAAACAAAAATCCAGAAAATCACATTGTATGATTTTTAAGTAATTATTTTGCATTTTATTGCATGACATAAGTATTTGATACATCAGAAAAGCAGAACTTAATATTTGGTACAGAAACCTTTGTTTGCAATTACAGAGATCATACGTTTCCTGTAGTTCTTGACCAAGTTTGCACACACTGCAGCAGGGATTTTGACCCACTCCTCCATACAGACCTTCTCCAGATCCTTCAGGTTCTGGGGCTGTCGCTGGGCAATACGGACTTTCAGCTCCCTCCAAAGATTTTCTATTGGGTTCAGGTCTGGAGACTGGCTAGGCCACTCCAGGACCTTGAGATGCTTCTTACGGAGCCACTCCTTAGTTGCCCTGGCTGTGTGTTTCGGGTCGTTGTCATGCTGGAAGACCCAGCCACGACCCATCTTCAATGCTCTTACTGAGGGAAGGAGGTTGTTGGCCAAGATCTCGCGATACATGGCCCCATCCATCCTCCCCTCAATACGGTGCAGTGGTCCTCTCCCCTTTGCAGAAAAGCATCCCCAAGGAATGATGTTTCCACCTCCATGCTTCACGGTTGGGATGGTGTTCTTGGGGTTGTACTCATCCTTCTTCTTCCTCCAAACACGGCGAGTGGAGTTAAGACCAAAAAGCTCTATTTTTGTCTCATCAGACCACATGACCTTCTCCCATTCCTCCTCTGGATCATCCAGATGGTCATTGGCAAACTTCAGACGGGCCTGGACATGCGCTGGCTTGAGCAGGGGGACCTTGCGTGCGCTGTAGGATTTTAATCCATGACGGCGTATTGTGTTACTAAGGGTTTTCTTTGAGACTGTGGTCCCAGCTCTCTTCAGGTCATTGACCAGGTCCTGCCGTGTAGTTCTGGGCTGATCCCTCACCTTTTTTTTTCCATCACATAAAGTTAGTACACCCCTACCTTTACCATCACATAAAGTTAGTACACCCCTACCTTTACCATCACATCACTCTTCTCCAGGTTCATCTCTCTATAGGTGATGATTTTGTTATGGAACGTTGGTGAATCGCTTCCTTTTAGGTGGTTGTAGAATTTAACGGTTATTTTCTGGTTTTGATAATAAGCAGGTATTGGCCTAATTCTGCTCTGCATGCATTATTTGGTGTTTTAAGTTTTACACTGAGGACATTTTTGCAGAATCTCAATTTGGTGTTTGTCCCATTTTGTGAATTCTTGGTTGGTGAGCGGAACCCCAGACCTCACAACCATAAAGGGCAATGGGTTCTATAACTGATTCATGTATTTTTAGCCAGATCCTAATTGGTATGTCGGATTTTAAATCCCGCCCTCCGCTGACGCAAACACAGCATGTGACGTCATCCACTCGCGAGGTTGGTTACAGACAGCGCATCCCAGTGCTTTCTTTGCCATTTCTGGGGATTTTAACCATGCATCTCTCTCTTCAACGCTGCTCACGTTCTAACAGTTCGTGAAGTGCCAAACCAGGAATAATACAACTCTGGACTTGTTATATGCTTATATAACAACTCCACTGCACTCCCTCCCCTCGGTAGATCAGATCACAACCTTGTCCACCTCACTCCACTCTACAGGCCAACAGCAGTCTGCGACCACTAGGATCATTAGGAGATGGTCCCCGGAGACGAATGAGGCCCTACAGGACTGCTTGAAACAACAGACTAGGATGTGTTCTGTGAGGCTCATGGGGAGGACATTGATGGACTTACTGACTGCATAACAGACTAAAGCAATTTTTGTGTAGACAACACTGTACCCACCAGGAAGGTAGGCTGTTATCCAAATAATAAACCCTGGGTCACCAGCAACCTGAAGGCCCTGCTGAATGAGAAGAAGAGGGCCTTCAAGGAGGCGGACAAGGACAAATTGAAATGCGTCCAGAGGGAGCTGAAGTTGCGGATTGCTGAGGGGAGGAGAGGGTATAAGGAGAAGATGGAGGACAAGCAGAGGCAGAGCCAGGTGAGAGAGGTGTGGAAGGGTATGAGAAATATCACTGGCTTCAAAAAGTCAAACAGTGGGCAGACAGAGGGGACCCAGGACAGAGCCAATGAGCTGAACCAATTTTTTAACAGGTTCGATACTGGCCCTGTCCACCTCCCTTCCAGCTCCCCAGGCCACACACCCTCACGGCTGTTCCACCCCCACTTTGCTCACAACATTTCTGTTGAGACAATCAGCGACCCCACCTCCACCCCTGCTCCCTCTGGACTGATCCTCAACACCCGCCTTCCCCCCACCTCCCCACCTGGGCTGGCTTTCACCACCAACCAAGTGAAGAGAGAGCTGGAGAGACTACATCAATGGAAAGCGAGGGGCCCTGATGGCTTCCATAATACGGAAGTGAAAAGACAATCATTTCACCATAAATTTGCCTCGACCAGGTGCTCCTCGCAAGATTTCTGACAGAGGAGTGAAAAGAATAATCAGAAGAGTTGTCCAAGAGCCAAGGACCACCTGTGGAGAGCTTCAAAAAGACCTGCAATTAGCAGGTACTGTTGTCTTAAAGAAAACAGTAAGTAATGCACTCCACCGCCATGGCCTGTATGCACGCTCAACACGCAAGACTCCATTGCTGAAAAAAAGCATGTTAAAGCTCGTTTAAAGTTTGCTGCACAACATTTGGAAAAGCCAGTGAAATACTGGGAGAATATAGTGTGGTCAGATGAGAGCAAAATTGAACTGTTTGGATCATAATACACACCATGTTTGGAGGGGCTGCTTTTCAGCAAATGGTACTGGCAAACTTCACATAATTGAAGGAAGGATGAATGGGCAAATTTACGAGGAGCACCTGGTCGAGGCAAATTTATGGTGAAATGATTGTCTTTCCACTTCCGTATTATGGCCCCAACAGTGCTCACTGGAACATTCAGAAGCTTAGAAATGCGCCTATAACCAATGCCATCATTATGTTTTGCAACAAATAGGTTGCTAATGTCTTGAGACAGCTCTTTGCTTTTACCCATCATGAGATGTGTCTTGTGTGACACCTTGGCAATGAGACCTTTTTATAGGCCATCAGTTGGGACTGAACCAGCTGATATTAATTTGCACTGACAGGGGGCTGGATTTCTTTTTAATTAGTGATAGTTTTCAGCTGTTGTCTTGGCTTTCCTTTTTGAACCTCCCTTTCTTCATGTGTTCAATACTTTTTCCCTGTGTCATTTCACATTATTACACATAACATAATTTCTGAACTTATTTGTTTTGGTTTCTTTGTATGTATGGATTACTTGGGTTGTTAACAAAATTTCATGTCAATAGCACCTTTGGAAATATATTTACTGAGAAAAATGGTGACGTGTTCAATACTTATTTCACCCGCTGTATCATACACACATCTAGCTATGTAAGTATCTCTTCCTGTCATTTACCTGTACAGTTAATGTAACCATGCAAAATATTCACTTACCTGTTCCTTTAACCAGACTGTCTATTAAGTAAACTAATATTACCCTCACTCATATCATGTTGGAGTATTTCTCTGCCATCGACCTGTATAGTATAGTTAACTATCCACCAATGTATAGTGTACATATAGTGTACATATTCAGCCAACCACCCAGATACCAGAGCCGAGGATGATGTTAAAGAGTTTAAGTATAGCCAATTGGAATATGTGGTCTGTATATATTATATTTC
>CM042405.1:3581930-3594698 GCA_023634145.1 Thymallus thymallus | reverse complement strand
TGTTAGGGTTAAGGTTAGGGTTAGTGTTAGTGTTAGGGTTAGTATTAGGGTTAGGTTTAGGGTTAGGGAAAATAGGATTTTGAATGGGACTGAATTGTGTGTGTCCACAATGTTAGCTGAACAAGATTGTGTGTGTGTGTGTGTGTGTGTGTGTGTGTGTGTGTGTGTGTGTGTGTGTGTGTGTGTGTGTGTGTGTGTGTGTGTGTGTGTGTGTATATGCGTGTGTGTGCCATGCTGGACTTGCAACCTCAAGGTGGCTGTAGGGCTGGACTGTACCTGCAGGTAGCTAAACACAGCCCTTGAGACGAATGTCGTTCAATCTCTCGGTCTCTCTCTCTCTGTCTCTCTCTCTCTCTGTCTCTCTCTCTCTCTCTGTCTCTCTCTCTCTCTCTCTCTCTCTCTCTCTCTCTGTCTCTCTCTCTCTCTCTCTCTCTGTCTCTCTCTCTCTCACTCTCTGTCTCTCTCTCTCTCTCTCTCTGTCTCTCTCTCTCTGTCTCTCTCTCTCTCTCTCTCTCTCGCTATCTCTCTCTGTCCTGTAGGTTCCAGAGCGGTTCCTGGAAGTGTCCCAGCTGACGTTGAGGGAGTTTTTTAACGCCATAGTAGCAGGGAAAGATGTGGACCCATCTTGGAAGAAGGCCATCTATAAGGTGATCTGTAAACTAGACAGTGAAGTCCCTGAGGTCTTCAAATCACCCAACTGTCTGCAGGAGCTACTGCACGAATAACGTGGACGTGACGTTTCGGGACAAAACCTCTACACTTAGAGAGGTCCACACTTATACGTTGAAGTGTATATGTCGTTGTTGGGGATGTTTCTGTCACATACATTACATCTCAATGTACTTACAGACAAATATCTAAAGGTAATAAGTACGGTAATATCTACTTACAGGCCCCCACTCAACAAAAAAACATTGTTTTAAAAGAACTGTAAAGTGAACAGAATTTATTGTTTTCTCCATTAAAAAGACGTTCAGACATCAGACTGGGAGAACAACAGTTTTCTATGGACAACTTCGCCTTGGGACGAGTATGAAGACATTGGGCTTTATTCAATCCGTATCGCGGAAGTATCACGGAAATTAATCCAGCCCTATGTCTCATTTATATTGTGGACGTTTCAGATGAAGGCCATTTCTAATAAAGTGTCCCATTAAACTTCCCTCATCCTCCGTTTATTCAGAAACACAAAGACATGTTGAGATGTTGTGGAATGGAGTCTTTCTACTGTGTGTCTGGGATACGTTCCTTTTTCAAGATGTGTTCCCCTCCCCTACACACATACAATTCCCCCTTCATATTCAGCACACTACCTGTCCATACCCCCCTCCATAGACTGTACGTATGGAGGAGATCAGAGACACATGGATTATGAAGCATAGTAACATTCCCAGATCTCCGAACTCCCACATTTCCTACCCAGCTGGGAAAGAAATACTCGACTGATGCTGTTAATTTTCTCCAATTTTTTCTTCTTCTGCTTCTTCTTATTCTTCTGAGACCCGTTGGGTGTTTTGACCCCCCCCCCGGCTCTCAATGTAACTGTTATCCCCCCATTAGCTCGGGCTGCTAGCTGAAGCTAAAGTTTGCTAAACTCAAGACTACTATCTTGACTGAACTCAACGGAGCTCAACTAAAACCGTTTAGCTGAAGCTGACCTGAGCTGCGAAGCTGGACAATTCTGAAGGATTCACCTCCTCTCTTCTCTTCACTGTTCTACAGAGACCAGAGCTAGTTGCAATTAGTTTGGTCAAACTAGTGGTGACTTCTAGCTGAGGCTTAACATAACTAGCTAGCTAAAATAAAGTGATGTTAGTCTAGCTGAACTGAACTGATTTGTAAAGCTAGACTATAAGATTCTGTATTCTCTTCTCTGAGTTGCAGAGACTATGTTAGCTCGGCATGCTTGTTTGGCTAAACTAGCTGGGACTGCTAACTGGGGCTAAAGAGAACTACTAGTTGACTGCTAACGGGGGCTAAAAAGACTAGCTGGGACTGCTAATTGGGGCTAAATGAACTAGCTGGAAATGCTAGCTGGGGCTAAAGAGACTAGCTGGGACTGCTAAATGGTGCTAAAGAGACTAGTTGACTGCTAAAGGGTTAAAGATAACTACTAGCTGACTGCTAACTGGGGCTATAGAGAACTTGCTGACTGCTAACTAAGGCTTAAGAGACTAGCTGACTGCGACCTGGGGCTAAAGATAACTACTAGCTGACTGCTAACTGGGGCTAAAGAGAACTATTAGCTGACTGCTAACTGGGGCTAAAGAGAACCACTAGCTGACTGCTTACTGGGGCTAAAGAGACTAGCTGACTGCTAACTGAGGCTAAAGAGACTAGCTGACTGCTAACTGGGGCTAAAGAGACTAGCTGATTCCTAACTGGGGCTAAAGAGACTAGCTGACTGCTAACTGAGGCTAAAGAGAACTACTAGCTGACTGCTAACTGAGGCTAAAGAGAACTACTAGCTGACTGCTAACTGAGGCTAAAGAGAACTACTAGCTGACTGCTAACTGAGGCTAAAGAGAACTACTAGCTGACTGCTAACTGAGGCTAAAGAGAACTACTAGCTGACTGCTAACTGGGGCTAAAGAGACTAGCTGACTGCTAACTGGGGCTAAAGAGACTAGCTGACTGCTAACTGAGGCTAAAGAGAACTACTAGCTGAACTGAAATCAACTCAGAGGAATCAAATATGATTCTAGAGACCATGCAGTAGTTAATGGTCTCTGGAGAACTGCAGGTACTGCAGGGTTTAGTTCCAACCAAGCACCCACCACACCTGATTCTACAAATCCCCTCATCAAGTGAGCTAATGGATCACTATCAGTGACTGGCTGCATTCCACCTACCTGATCTCCCAGGTCTAAAGCAAAACAGGAAAACTCAATAACCTGAAGCACCTGCACCCCTCCAGGACCAAGGTTGCCTAACCCAGTTCTAGATACAGTTGCAAAATTACAGTAACTTTCCCCAAATTCCCCGGTTTTCCAGATATCCTGGTAGGAGGATTCCGGATTTCCTGATTATTCCCTCATGATTCCAGGAATTGCCCAACAAGGATTTCTGGAAACTTGGGAATTTTGCAACCTTAGTTCTATTTGATTCTACATTCTCCACTCTGAGCTGCTGAGAGGTAGCTGGGTAACAGTCTGTTTTTACTATCATTCCAATCCATGTTTGGCATATTACACAGAGTACAGGGAGTGGAATGTTAGCACAAAACAGGTCTGTGTTTCAGGCTAGCCGAGAGGGGCTAAGAGTGACCAGGACCTGTGTGTGATGCGTATAACAATTATTTTACTGCAGAAACAAAGACATGACATTTCTAGCTTGTATAAATGTAACTATTATTATTATTATTATTATTACTATTATTTATGATTAAAATAATTATTCCTATTAATGTTATTCTTAATGCTTACTACAGAATTGACCCGTGGTTATTTCTTGTTTGTCTCATGACAATGCTACATCAAATAAATTATTCTTTCAAATAAAAATAAAAGGGTTGCACATTTATATGGATTACATTTGACTCCGATTGAGTTTTTTATTTTTAAAGGCTACCTAGTTGGGGTTTTAGGGACTCAGCATCACCTTTGGGGAGGAGCGTGTGTGTGTGTTAGTTTGTGGTTATTAACGGTGGCACAACACATGCACCACACAACACACACACAGCAGCCTGGGAGGTAACCAAGCAACATGGCCATTCCAGGCTAAGGCCAGCCAGCTCATGCTCTCGCTCTCTCTCTCTCTCTCTCTCTCTCTCTCTCTCTTTATTCCTCTCTCTCTCCCCCTCTCTCCCTCTCTCTCTCTCTCTCTGTCTCTCTCACTCTCTCCTGCTGATGTATTGAAAAGGGGACTTTTGATTTTTGTCAGCGGACAGTCAGATTAGCCAGCAGCGCAGAGACACAGAGACCCCCCACCCATTCACACCCCTCCCTCACCTCCTTACCCATTGCATGCTGGCACCAACCACCGCTGCTGCCGGACACAATGCCCACGACCACAAGTGCCAACATGCTCAATTTGCATGAAACACACACACACACAAAGGAGAGCAGGCAGGGGCAACAACGGCTCATACACACTGTCCATTGTTACATTTCTCAATGTCACATTTCCTGTTTGTTTCTTTTATAAATACTCAGTGAGTGCATACCTGCCTGTTGTAGCCCTTTCCTGCAGTCAAATTACCAAATTGCCCTCTAGTGGCCTTATGGGTAGAATGTTATTCATATTTCAGTCTTCTGTGATTAAGTGAAATATTGGGATGCAAACTCAAAATGTAATACATTTCAACTCTACTGTATATCTGACATGTACTTTTGTTTCAAAGTAGATGTGTGACCCTGATTTAGCCCACTGCAGTAAAGGGTTAAAGCAAACAATCTCCTTGTTGTGCTTATTGCACATTTTGTTGTTGTTGTTGTTGCTGTTTTATCCAAATTGTAATTGATAATGTGGTACTCCAGTAGAAAGCCATTTACTAAATCAAAAATATGGTTTTGCAAGCACACACACACACACGCACGCACGCACACACACACACACACACACACACACACACACACACACACACACGCACACGAACTGAAACAAGGAGCAGTGTGAGTGGGCGGGAGAGTGACGTATTTTAGCTGCTTGTACAAAAGATGCACTTTGGTGGCGAGAGAGAGAGAGAGAGAGGGAGCGAGAGAGAGAAAGAGAGCGAAAGAGAGAGAGAGAGAGAAAGGTGGTCATACTAGAGGTAAAGTGAGAAAGAGAGATGGGGGTACTAGAGAGAAAGAGAGAGAGAGAGAGTATGGGTAAACCACTTCTCCAATCTGTTTGGCTCTATAACAAAGAACAAAGAGCAAATAAATATACATGATCAAATGCAAATCCTAGAATCAACTATTAAAGACCAGAACACACTGGATTCTCCAATTACATTGAATGACCTACAGGACAAAATACAAACCCTCCAACCCAAAAAGGCCTGTGTTGCTGATGGTATCCTCAATGAAATTATAAAATATTCAGACCACAAATTCCAATTGGCTATACTTAAACTCTTTAACATCATCCTTAGCTCTGGCATTTTCCCCAATATTTGGATCCAAGGACTGATCACCCCATTCCACAAAAGTGGAGATATGCGTCAACAGCAACCTTGGGAAAATCCTCTGCATTATCATAATTTTTTAAAATGTATTTTATTTATCTTTTATTTAACTAGGCAAGTCAGTTAAGAACAAATTCTTATTCTACACTGGCCAAACTCGGTCGACGCTGGGCCAATTGTGCGCCGCCCTATGGGACTCCCAATCACGGCCGGTTGTGTTACAGTCTGGATTCAAACCAGGTTGTCTGTAGTGACACCTCTAGCACTGAGATGCAGTGTCTTAGACCACTGTGCCACTTAACAGCAGACTAGTTCATTTCCTCAGTGAAACAATGTACTGAGCAAATGTCAAATTGGCTTTTTACCAAATTACCGTTCAACAGACCACGTATTCACCATGCACACCCTAATTGACAAACAAACAAACCAAAACAAAGGCAAAGTCTTCTCATGCTTTGTTGATTTAAAAAAAGCATTTGACTCAATTTGGCATGAGGGTCTGCTATACAAAATGATGTAAAGTGGTGTTGTGGGAAAAACATACAACATTATAATGTTCACAAACAACAAGTGTGCGGTTAAAATTGGCAAAAAAAAACACACATTTCTTTCCACAGGGCGGTGGGGTGAGACAGAGATGCAGTTTAAGCCCCACACTCTTCAACACGTATATCAATGAATTGGCGAGGGCACTAGAACAGTCTGCAGCACCCGGCCTCACCCTACTAGAGTCTGAAGTCAATCTCTCTCTCTCTCTCTCTCTCTCTCTCTCTCTCTCTCTCTCTCTCTCTCTCTCTCTCTCTCTCTCTCTGTCCCAATCTCTGTCTCTCTCTGTCTCTCTCTCTCACCAGCTTTCTCGCCATTCAGCAGCAGTCTGCCTGCTAATCAAACACCATCTGTCCTCCCATACCAACCTGTCTTCAACATCTGCCCAAATCTCTTAACAACCCTTTAATAACCCACTCACTATGTTCACACACACACACGCATGCACACACACACACGCACACGCACACATACACATACACATACACACACACACACACACACACACACACACACATACACATACATACACACACACACACACACACACAACACACACACACACACACACACAACACACACACACACACACACACACACAGTACGACTCAAGGGTTGTTTGGGGACGCAGTGTGTGTCTCTGTGTGTGATTGGCTTGCTGAAGTACTAACTGTTCTGCCTTGACTAGCCAAGTGTAGAAAGGACCCGTACTTACACAGATTCATAGGAGAGAGGGAGGAGGAAATGGAGGGAGGAGGTGAAGAAAGAAAGAAAGAAAGAAAGAAAGAAAGAAAGAAAGAAAGAAAGAAAGAAAGAGAAAGAAAGAAAGAAAGAAAGAAAGAAAGAAAGAAAGAAAGAAAGAAAGAAAGAAAGAAAGAAAGAAAGAAAGAAAGAAAGAAAGAAAGAAAGAAAGAAAGAAGAGAGAGAAAATAGGGGGGACATATTCAGTCCAAAACTACTCACTTTCAAATGCTTATGGTTATTTTGGGAAACTTTGTGGACAGAAAATGCCTCCTTGAGAGGAGAGGACAGATAGAGAGATTGGTTTATTGTTCTAAATGAGAGAACATTATATGCAAAGGGAGGAGAGGAATTGGACAGATAGAAGGGAGAAGGAAAGATAAAGTGAAAGGGGGATGTTTTTTCTAAACGACTGCAGGTCTGAATAGTGACCAGGGGAAGAATAAGCCGCCTGGACTGAAGTGTGTTTGGAGCTAATAGCCTGTAGTAAGAGCTCCCTGAGAGGAAGGACACAAACAGACACACTGCTGTTCCTACAAACATGCCAAGACATGTTCTGGTGTAATCTCCAATGAAACTCCCCTGACCAATTGTATCTGTTCGTCTGCAGATCTTCCCTGCTCATTCTGAACCCGGTTCTTCTGGCAGGGACAAGAGATGGAGCCACACACACACACACACACACAGAATAAAGAGATAGAAGTGATACTAACAGAGTCCCTGCCTCTCTGCCTCTACGGTCATGAAAAACTAACATGAGTCTAAAAAAAGAATCAAACAGCACTGTTAAACATCCGACCATATCAGAATAGCCAGTCTCAGCATTTTTCCATGCTGGCCAGTGAAACGGGCTGAATTTGGTTATTGGTAATAGATTCGGTCTAGGCAAGTCAGTTAAGAACAAATTCTTATTTACAATGACGGCCTACACCGGCCAAACCCAGACAATTGTGCACTGCCTTATGGGACTCCCAATCATGGCCAGTTGTGATACTGTCTGGATTTAAACCAGGTTTTCTGTAGTGACACCTCTAGCACTGACCTAGACCACTGCGCCACTTGGGAGCACACACACACACACACAGTACCAACTGTGACTATTAAACTATTATTCTCACTACAAATTCTCACAGTCTCATGTCAAAGTTAATCCGTTTCTCAAACGTCAAATTTCGAAGTTGTTCCAAATGTTACATTTCAAAGGGATTAAGGTTCAGTTCAGGCATTAACTCTGAATATTTTAGGTAAGGATTAAGATTTGGGATCGGCTTAAAACAAAAATATCAAAAACAACTTTCTATATTTGGATTCGAACATGCAACCTTTGGAATCAGAGGCTTAGGCCGATTAGCCGATTTCCCCAACAAAAACTAAACCTATTTGAAGTTAACAGCGCTCACTGTTGCCCCTAGTGTAATCTCCGATGTCGAATACTGACTTGTATCACGGGTGACCATAAACACACATGAATATAATGGCCTCTTGCGCACTGTGTGTGCGTGGGTGGGAGGAGGGGTCGATGGGGGTATTGCCACGAGCTTCATGTTTGATTACCAGTCCAATAAGACCATTAGAACAGTCAATACAGCCTTTCAAGTCTCCTAGGGGTTCCAGCTACTGCCAGAACACAGTCACACACACACACACACACACACACACACACACACACTCACACCCATTACACACTTTGTCCCCTATGCAGACAGAGAGGGAAAATGTCCACGAGCGTTTCCATTGTAATCTGCGTCAGCTGATCTTTCCTTTTAAGCTTCTAAATATTAATAACAGCCCTTACAGTGTGAGTTCTTTTTGCATGCGGTACCAGAATCCTACGCTTCTGTTCTAGAATTTGATTGTTGCATTTTGCCGCTATTCTCTGCATCCCCTCACCGCATCAAGACCGCATTGTCTGCTTCATATGAGGCTTTAGAAAACGGTCATTTTTAACCACACCATGGGTAAATCCGGTAGTGGTAGTACCAAAACCAGACGGACACATAAGACTGTAAGACAAGCGAACACAGCAATCATACGTGGCAGGAACCCAATCCCCACAGTAGATGAACCTTTGCAAGGAATTCTGTCATGTTCAGTAAACTGGATCTTAAATGGGGCTATCATCAATTGGAGCTAACACCAGGGTCGAGAGGCATAACCACAATTGCAGTGCATAATGGGACATACAGATATAAAAGACTCATATTTGGAGTTAAATCGGCGAGCGAGCAGCATCAACATGAAATCGCAAGAGCACTGGCAGGCATCGTCCACACCCCAGACAAGGAGATCCATGACCAGCGGCATCATGCTGTCAATAGGCTGGAGAACTGTTTGCTGACTCTCAACTCAGAGAAATGTCAGTTCAGCATGGACAAATTGGTGTTTATGGGCATGTAACTCTCACAGAAGGGCATAGGGCCCACAGCTGAAAGAGTGAGAGCCAGGGTCGAGGCCAGGGACCCTGAGACGGCATCAGAGGTTCGTACCGTTCTATGTTTAGTGGGCTACAGCAGTAGGTTAATTCCCCAGTTCTCTACACTCTCAGAGCCACTGCGGAAGTTGACCAGGAAGGAAACAACATTCTACTTGGGACTGGAACAGAAGAAGGCGTTTCAGACATTAACAGAGAAACTGGCTGAAGCCGCGACACTATTTGAGATTATTCAAAGTAGCCACCCTTTGCCTTGATGACAGCTTTGCACACTCATGGCATTCTCTCAACCAGCTTCATGAGGACTGCCAGAAATACCTCTGCTGCAGAGGATAAGTTCATTAGAGTTACCAGCCTCAGATTGCAGCCCAAATAAATGCTTCACAGAGTTCAAGTAACAGACACATCTCAACATCAACTGTTCAGAGGAGACTGTGTGAATCAGGCCTTCATGGTCTAATTGCTGCAAAGAAACCCCTACTAAAGGACACCAATAAGAAGAAGATACTTGCTTGGGCCAAGAAACACAAGCAATGGACATTAGACCAGAAGAAATTTGTCCTTTGGTTTGGAGTCCAAATTTGAGATTTTTGCTTCCAACCTCAACCAAATTTAGTGAAGGAAAAGTGCTCAGCATATGTGGAAACTCCTTCAAAACTGATGGAAAAGCATTCTAGGTGAAGCTGGTTGAGAGAATGCCAAGATTGTGCAAAGCTGTCATCAAGGCAAAGGGAGGCTACTTTGAATAATCTCAAATATATAATGTATTTTGATTTGTTTAACACTTTTTTGGTTACTATGATTCCATATGTGTTATGTCATAGTTTTGATGTCTTCACTTTTATTCTATAATGTAATTTTTTTTGCAAATAAACAAAAACCCTTGAATGAGTAATATTCCAAACGTTTGGCCCCTAGTGTATACATATATATATATATATTTTCTTGGGTTCACAGCCAGACACATGGTAAGTGGTAAGTTGCACTTGAATTACCTTCTGCATTATACTGTATATACGGTGCATTCAGAAAGTATTCAGACCCCTTGATTTTTTCATCAATTTGTTACGTTACAGCCTTATTCTGAAATGGATTAAATCGTTTTTTTCCCTCACCAATCTGCACACAATACCCCATAATGACAAAGTAAATGCGATTACAGCCTCGAGTCTTCTTGGGTATGACCCTACAAGCCTGGAACACCTGTATTTAGGGAGTTTTTACCATTCTTCATGCTCTTCATGCGCTGCACAGCTATTTTCAAGTTTTCATCAAGGATCTCTCTGTACTTTGCTCAGTTCATCTTTCCCTCGATCCTGAATAGTCTCCAAGTCCCTACCACTGAAAAACATCCCCACAGCATGATGCTGCCACCACCATGCTTCACCGTAGGGATGGTGGCAGGTTTCCTCCTAGTTTCAATCCTAGTTTCACCAGAGAATCTTGTTTCTCATGGTCAGAGAGTCTTCAGGTGCCTTTTGGCAAACACCAAGCAGACTTTTATGTGTTTATTACTGAGGAGTGGCTTCCGTCTGGCCACTCTACCATAAAGGCATGATTGGTGTTGCAGAGATGGTTGTCCTTCTGGAAGGTTCTCCCATCTCCACAGATGAATTCTGGAACTCTGTCAGAGTGACCATTGAGTTTTTGGTCACCTACCTGACCAAGGCCCTTCTCCCCCATTTGCTCAGTTTGGCTGGGTGGCCAGCTCTAGGAAGAGTCTTGGTGGTTCAAACTTCTTCCATTTAAGAATGATCGAGGTCACTGTGTTCTTGGGGACCTTCAATGCTGCAGAAATGTTTTGGTATCCTTCTCCAGATCTGTGCCTCGACACAATCCTGTCTCGGAGCTCTACGGACAATTCCTTCGACCTCATGGTTTTTGGTTTTGCTCTGACATGCACTGTCAACTGTGGGACCTTAAGAAATGTCCCCCTCGGGGATCAATAAAGTATCTATCTATCTATCTATCTATCTATCTATCTATCTATCTATCTATCTATCTATCTATCTATCTTATATAGACAGGTGTGTGCCTTTCCAAATCATATCCAATCAATGGAATTTACCACAGGTGGACTCCAATCAAGTTGTATAAACATCTCAAGGATGATCAATGGAAACAAGATGCATCTGAGCTCAATTTCAAGTCTTATTCGAGCCGACAAAGTGAAAAACCTGTTGATGTGTCCTTGAGGAAGGCACTTAACCCTAATTTGCTCCAGGGGCTGAACCTGTAGTTAGGCCATCATTGTAAAAAATAATTTGTTCTTAACTGACTTGCCTAGTTAAATGTAAAAAAATAAAAAAAATAAAAAAAATCATAGCAAAGGGTCTGAATACTTACACCCCCAGTCAAAAGTTAATTCAAGGGTTTTTCTTTATTTGCACAATTTTTTACATTGTAGAATAAAAGTGAAGACATCAAAACTATGACATAACACATATGGAATCACGTAGTGTTAAAAAAATCAAAATATATTTTATATTTGAGATTCTTCAAATAGCCACCCTTTGCCTTGATGACAGCTTTGCACGCTTTCAAAAGCGCGTTAGTTTGCAATTTCGTCAAGTAAAAACTGGCGCACTGGCATTTTCCAGCCCTTACGCCAGGTTCGGTAATTTATCTGTCTTATTTCAGCTGGCTTGCGCTTAGATGGGCGAGGTAGACATTTTTGAGGTGTGTCCTTAAAAACATTGTACTCTACGGAGTTAGTCACTGCTTTGCAGAGAACTACAGGGTGTTGTCTAGGGTCATGCCAAGGTTATTTGCACTTTGGGGAGGGCGACACTGTGGAGTTGTCAACCATGATGGAGAGGTCTTTGATCTGGCAAGCCTTCCCTGAGAGGAAGAAAAGCTCCGTCTTGTCAAGGCTGAGCTTGAGGTGGTGGGCCGACATCCAAGCTGAGATATTTACCAGAGATGCGTGTCACCACCTGGTTTATATTGAATCTTTGTCGCTACTGTGAAAAGTTTGGATGTGTGTTAAATACTCCATAGTCTGCGTTGTTTGAAAAAATATATATAAACACAACATGCAACAATTTCAAAGATTTTACTGAGTTACAGTTCATAGAAGGAAATCAGTCAATTGAAATACATTCATTAGATCATAATCTATGGATTTCACATGACTGGGCAGGGGCGGAGCCATGGGTTTCACATGACTGGGCAGGGGCGGAGTCATGGGTTTCACATGACTGGGCAGGGGCGGAGCCATGGGTTTCACATGACTGGGCAGGGGCGGAGCCATGGGTGGCCCTAGGAGAATCCAAATGACTTTATTTATCATTATTATCTGTATTTTGGATGTAAATGTTTAAGAAATGTTTTTCTTGTGATTTGACTTCCTTATGCTCGTTTTGCAGTATGGGAATAAAACATGAACAGAAACGTTCCCTTGTTTTGGGTGTTTTGAGTGACGTCTTCAGCAACATTCGCAGAACATTCCTGTAATGTTTTCACCTCGTCAGACGGCAAGAGCCTAGCAGGCTGCAGACACTCAAATAAGGAGATGATGTGATCCAGAAACTGCCTAGCAACCACTGGTCCTCATTAGACTGGTGCCCTGCATGTCTATTTTTTCATTGGAGGTTTGAAGTGACATCTGTGTTTGTGGGACCACTTAGTACTGGAATGAGGTGTCTGTTTGTTCCCAATTCTATCAGAAATGGTGGCCCTCATTTGAAGGTATATGTATGTGTGTGTGTGTGTGTGTCACAAGACACACAGAGAGAGGCGCTTCAGTCCTCTTTAATCCGTGGGCCGCTGCTGTTACAGTAGGGGCCAAGGTATTTCATTTATCAGGACATGGATACATGTCCTAGAAGAGTCCTCTTCACAAAATAAAATAAATAACTATTTGGTCTACTCAAGAACAACGAGAGAGATTTCACTGACACATACTGCATGTGTGTGTGTGTACGTGTGTGTACAGCGG
>CM042405.1:3544430-3576930 GCA_023634145.1 Thymallus thymallus | reverse complement strand
CAGTCACAAATGTTAATGCGCTGCTATCGTTTGGCCACGCGGTGGTGGTACAGGACAGTCACAAATGTTAATGCGTTGCTATCGTTTGGCCACGCGGTGGTGGTACAGGACAGTCACAAATGTTAATGCGTTGCTATCGTTTGGCCACACGGTGGTGGTACAGGACAGTCACAAATGTTAATGCGTTGCTATCGTTTGGCCACACGGTGGTGGTACAGGACAGTCACGTTTGTTTTCCAGGAAGTAGCCTTGAAGTTTTTGATCTTGTAGGTAGGTAGGTAGGTAGGTAGGTAGGTAGGTAGGTAGGTAGGTAGGTAGGTAGGTAGGTAGGTAGGTAGGTAGGTAGGTAGGTAGGTAGGTAGGTAGGTAGGTAGGTAGGTAGGTAGGTAGGTAGGTAGGTAGGTTTTCAAATGTTATTCAACGGGCAAAAACTTACCGAGGTGGATGTTCAGCACAACAACTTAATAAAAGAATCTGGCAGAAGTAAATTCATCCACAAACACAAATATAATTTGATATACGTATGTATATATCTTTTATAACCACGTTTTCACAAATTTTATGGTACACTACATGGCCAAAAGTAGGTGGACACCGCCCCTTCAAATAAGTGGATTTGGCTACTTCAGCCCCACCCATTGCTGACAGGTGTATAAAATCGAGCATACACTCATGCAATCTCCATAGACAAACATTGGCAGTAGAATGGCCCATAGTGAAGAGCTCAGTGACTTTCAACGTGGCACCGTCACAGCATGCCACCTTTCCAACAAGTCAGTTTGTCAAATCTCTGACCTGTTAGAGCTGCCTCGGTCAACTGTAAGTGCTGTTATTGTGAAGTTTAAACTTCTAGGAGCAACAATGGCTCAGCCGCAAAGTGGTAGAACACACAAGCTCACAGAACGGGAACACCGAGTGCTGAAGAGCTTAGCACATCAAAAACCGCCTGTCCTCGTTTGCAACACTCACTACCGAGTTCCAAACTGCCTCTGTAAACAAGGTCAGCACAAGAACTGTTCATTGGGAGCTTCATGAAATGGGTTTCCATAGCCGAGCAGCCGCACACAAAGTCTAAGTCACCATGCGCAACGCCAAGTGTAGTGTAAAGCTTGGCGCCATTGGACTCTGGAGCAGTGGAAACGGGTTCTCTGGGGTGATGAATCACACTTCACCATCTGGCAGTCCGATGGACTTATCTGGGTTTGGCACATGCCAGGAGAACTCTACCTGCCCAAATGCAAAGTGCCAACTGTAAAGTTTGGTGGAGGAGGAATAATGGTCTGGGGCTGTTTTTCATGGTTCAGGCTGGGCCTCTTAGTTCCAGTGAAGGGAAATCTTAATGCTACAGCATACAATGAAGTTATGTGCTTTCAACTTTGTGGCAACAGTTTGGGGAAGGCCCTTTCCTGTTTCAGCATGACAATGCCCCTGTGCACAAAGCGAGGTCCATATAGAAATGGTTTGTCGAGATTGGTGTGGAAGAACTTGACTGGCCTGCACAGAGCCCTGACCTCAGTCTGACCATTATTTTCAAGGTAATCTACTCAGGTTCACATTATATACAGTTGAAGTCGGAAGATTATACACCTTAGCCAAATACATTTAAACTCAGTTTTTCACAATTCCTGACATTTAATCCTAGTAAAAACTGTCTTAGGTCAGTTAGGATCACCAATTTATTTTAAGAATGTGAAATGTCAGAATAATAGCAGAGAGAATTATTTATTTCAGCTTTTATTTCTTTCATCACATTCCCAGTGGGTCAGAAGTTTACATACACTCAATTAGTATTTGGTAGCATTGCCTTTAAATTGTTTAACTTGGGTTAAACATTTTGAGTAGCCTTCCACAAGCATCCCACAAAAAGTTGGGTGAATTTTGGCCCATTCCTCCTGACAGAACTGGTGTAACTGAGTTAGGTTTGTAGGCCTCCTTGCTCGCACACACTTTTTCAGTTCTGCCCACACATTTTCTATAAGATTGAGGTCAGTGATTTGTGATGGCCACTCCAATACCTTGACTTTGTTGTCCTTAAGCCATTATGCTTGGGGTCATTGTCCATTTGGAAGACCAAAATTTGTCAAATTTTTTATCTGAGGTCTTGGATGATTTTCCCATGATGTCGAGCAAAGAGGCACTGAATTTGAAGGTAGGCCTTGAAATACATCCACAGGTACACCTCCAATTGACTCAAATTATGTCAATTAGCCTATCAGAAGCTTCTAAAGCCATTTTCTGGAATTTTCCAAGCTGTTTAAAGGCACAGTCAACTTAGTTTATGTAAACGTCTGAACCACTGGAATTGTGATATAGTGAATTATAAGTGAAATAATCTGTCTGTAAACAATTATTGTAAGAATTACTTTTCATGCACAAAGTAGATGTCCTAACTGACTTGCCAAAACGATAGTGGTTGAAAAATGAGTTTTAATGACTTCAACCTAAGTTTATGTAAACTTCCGACTTCAACTGTATATATATATATATATCTTTATATCTACATTATGTCTGGGTCTTTTAAATTATAATTTTTTTACCCCTTTTTCTCTCCAAGTCATATCCAACTGGTAGTTACAGTCTTTTTCTCCCCAAGTCATATCCAACTGGTAGTTAGTCTTTTTCTCTCCAAGTCATATCCAACTGGTAGTTACAGTCTTGTCCCATCGCTGAGAGGCGAAGGTCGAGAGCCCTGTGTCCTCCGAAACACAACCCCGCCAAGCCGCACTGTTTCTTGATACAATGCAATGAATTAGTAGCCCATGTGCCTCATCCTAATAATTTGGTTCCTTTACCTCTCATAACTTAGCCTACTGTTTTGACTTGGTGCACATGTAGTTATAGCCTATTTTAGATATACAAGTTTTGCTTAAAGTAGCCAACTAAAGTAATGTAGTTAACTTTACATGGGCACATTGTGAATGTATATCTGTGAGGGTTTAAATGATTTTTTAACCCATGTGTCTTACTTGCTGAAGGCCCCAGTCATCCCTGCCAATACCGAAGTTCAATCACAAAGGCTGGTCTGATTCAGTAGTACAATTCATTTAATTTCTGTTGAGATGGAGGAATTATCTGGAATGCTCAACTAGATGATCAGAACAGTCTAGGATACTATTTGCCCGAAAAGGTGAAGTATTGCGATGAGCTGTACGACTGTACATCTGATTCTATTTGTCAAGAGGAAAGTTAAAACCCTCAGCCATGAGGTCACTGAGGAGGAGCAACAGTGATTGGTGGATAGTCTGAAAGGGACTGGCATGCTGGGATGGAACATAAGGGTTTTGGGCACTGGCCAGCAGACCACGAATTCTACTTTCAGGTCCAAAATCTGTGGCATGTGATGTTTGCTGTGTCAGGCTAGTTTGGCACATTGTCTACTAGCCCAGTCTGAAAAGTATTAGACTCGGGCTAGCTTAATTTCCATCCCTGCTGACATGTCTAACTGACTTCATACACTTTAGTCATGTACAACAGGTGGAACAAAACCGTTTTTATTTTGTATGGGAAAAACATTGATCCCACAAGTCCTTTGTGAGCTAGCTAGCTAGCCAGCTAGTTAACATTAGCTCACTGTTTGTGTAGTCACTTTTCCACGTGGTGACATGCTAGATAATGTTATCCCACCAGGGCAGGAATATTTAGCTAATGTTTAGTTGTCTAGTTATGTTAGCTCATCGTTTGCGTAGTCAGACTTTTACCCAGACCCCATGGATGGTGAGATGCTAACTAGTCCACGAGGGCAGGGATATTCAACGTTTGCTACTTAGCGCTAATCAGTAAAGTTAGGTACATTCGATAGTATGTCAACGCCTGTCGGGAAAGTCTGACTACACCACGGTGAGATAAGGTGCAACCAAAGATTTGTATAACTAAATCTGTCTGTGATGCAACATTAGCAAATGTAGCCAACTAGCCAACCAAGGTGCCTAATTAGCTAGCCCACCAGGCAATAGTTAGCTAGCTAGCTATACCATTGCCCTGGTAGGCTAACGTTAGCTACCTAGTCAACACATGAAAAAGTATGACTACACCAACCCTGAACTATCGTTAACTAGCTGGCTAGCTCATAAAGGACTTGACAATAATGTCACAACATTCATTATGCTGGTTTTCTTTTTACTTGTAAAGAAGGCAAATGGAATGGAATCAAACACCAGGAAACCATGTGTTTGATGTCAAATCAAATTTTATTCGTCACATGCGCCGAATACAACAGGTATTAACCAACCAAAAGCAGCAGCTTCTCTTCCTGGGGTCTACACAAAACATTACATAATACAGAACATTGATAGACAAGAACAGCTCAAGGACAGAAGTACAATTTTTTTTGCTTCAGATCGACGGAGAGACCTAGAATTAGCTAATTCGCTACAAAAGCCAGAGGGATGTCAAAGCTTGCGACAGGATGTGTAGTTCTGTATGATAGCTACATTAGCAGCTAATTAGTATTTAATTTTGGGGGGGGTAATTACAGGTGAATATATTGATAAAAGTGACCTTGTCTGTGAGAGAGATTTACATCGTTATCAAAACGTCATGCCAGGGTAAACCTACACAAAACACAGCCCTCATTTTAAGTATTTCAAAAAAATACGAAAAATGTATGGTTGAAAAATGATTGGAACCATTTCCCTGTTTGACCGCTGGGTTTTATGGGTATTATCACATCTCCACTGTGGGGCTCTATGGCCAGTTTTTTGGTGCTTGTGCAGTTTTTAAGGTCCTCATTTATGTTATCTGGTCTGATTATTATTGTTGCACATGTATGTGTAGGTAGTACATTTTATGCTTAGGTTTTCAATATATCACAAAATGTTTCTGCATGTTGGTTATTGAATTGGACACTTGTCAACAGGTATCACCGACATCATCATTTTCAACTTAAGTTTTAGGAATATAAATTGAACTTTCAACATTCATTTCCAATGTTATTGTACTTCATCATGTAAAAACTGCTGAATGAGTCCAAAAACGTATTGTGATGAAATACCAGAAATCACCTAAAAAATGTTTGTTTACCTTTATTTAACCAGGTAGGTCAGCTGAGAACAAGTTCTCATTTACAACTGCGACCTGAGGTTGCCCTGCCTACCAAGATATACCACACCATGTAATTCCCAATGGTTGGCTAGTGAGAGTGTGAAAAGACCACAGATAGATATAACAATGATTTAGTTATGAAACATATTTGTTATTATTTTATTTTTTATTTCACCTTTATTTAACCAGGTAGGTCAGTTGAGAACAAGTTCTCATTTGCAACTGCGACCTGGCCAAGACAAAGCAAAGCAGTGCGACAAAAGACAACACAGAGTTACACAGTAAAACAAACAGTCAAAAACACAATAGAAAAATCTATATACAGAGTGCAGAATGTAGTGCAAAAATGCAGTAAGATTAGGAGGTAGGACAATAAATAGACTATAGTGGTGAAATAAATTACAGAATTATCATCATTAACACAGGAATGAAGGATGTGCAAATTATGATGTGCAAATAGAGGTACTGGTGTGCAAGATTAGTGAAAATAAACAAAAAATAAATATGGGGATGAGGTAGTAGTGTGGGCTATTTACAGAAGGGCTATATACAGGTGCAGTGATCGATAAGCAGCTTTGATAACTGATGCTTAAAGTTATTGAGGGAGATAGGAACCTCTAGCTTCAATGATTTTTGCAATTCGTTCCAGTCATTGGCAGCAGCGAACTGGAAGGAATGGCGGCCAAAGGAGGTGTTGGCTTTGGGGGTGACCAGTGAGATATACCTGCTGGAGCGCATGCTACGGGTGGGTGTTGCTATAGTGACCAGTGAGCTGAGATAGGGCGGGGATTTACCTAATAAAGACTTATAGATGACCTGGAGCCAGTGGGTTTGGCGACGAATATATAATGAAGGCCAGCCAACGAGAGCATACAGGTCGCAGTGGTGGGTAGTGTATGGGGCTTTGGTGACAAAACGGATGGCACTGTGATAGACTACATCCAATTTGCTGAGTAGAGTGTTGGAGGCTAGTTTGTAAATGACATCACCAAAATCAAGGATCGGTAGGATAGTCAGTTTTACAAGGGCATGTTTGGCAGCATGAGTGAAGGAGGCTTTGTTGCGGAATAGAAAGCCAATTCTGGATTTAATTTTGGATTGGAGATGGTTGATGTGAGTCTGGAAGTTGAGTTTATAGTCTAACCAGATGCCTAGGTATTTGTAGGTGTCCACGTATTCTAATTCGGACCCGTCGAGAGTAGTGATGATAGTCCGGTGGGCGGGTGCTGGCAGCGTACGATAGAAAAGCATGCACTTAGTTTTACTAGCGTTTAAGAGCAGTTGGAGGCCACGGAAGGAGTGTTGTATGGCATTGAAGCTTGATTGAAGGTTAGTAAACACAGTATCCAAAGAGGGGCCAGATGTATACAGAATGGTGTCGTCTGCGTAGAGATGGATCAGAGAGTCACCAGCAGCGAGAGCGACATTGTTGATGTATATAGAGAAAAGGGTTGGCCCAAGAATTGAACCCTGTGGCACCCCCATAGAGACTGCCAGAGGATCGGACAATAGTCCCTCCGATTTGACACACTGAACTCTGTCTGCAAAGTAGTTAGAGAACCAGGCAAGGCAGTCACTTGAGAAACCAAGGCTGTTGAGTCTGCCAATAAGAATGCGGTGATTGACAGAGTCGAAAGCCTTGGCCAGGTCGATGAAAACGGCTGCACAGTACTGTCTTTTATCGATGGTGGTTATGATATCGTTCAGTACCTTGAGCGTAGCTGAGGTGCACCCATGACCAGCTCGGAAACCAGATTGCATAACAGAGAATTGGTCAGTTGGGATTCGAAGTGGTCAGTTATCTGTTTGTTAACTTGGCTTTCGAAAACTTTAGAAAGGCAGGGCAGGATGGATATTGGTCTATAACAGTTTGGGTCTAGAGTGTCTCCTCCTTTGAAGAGGGGGATGACCGCGGCAGCTTTCCAATCTCTAGGGATCTCAGACGATACGAAAGAGAGGTTGAACAGGCTAGTGATAGGTGTTGCAACAATTTTGGCTGATAATTTCAAAAAGAGAGGATCCAGATTATCTAGCCCAGCAGATTTGTAGGGGTCCAGACTTAGCAGCTCTTTCAGAACATCAGCCTTCTGGATTTGGGTGAAGGAGAAGCGGGGGGGGCTTGGGCAAGTAGCTTCCGGGGGTGCAGAGCTGTTGGCCGGGGTAGGGGTAGCCAGGTGGAAAGCATGGCCAGCCGTAGCAAAATGCTTATTGAAATTTTCGATAATCGTGGATTTATCGGTGGTAACAGTGTTTCCAAGCCTCAATGCAGTGGGCAACTGGGAGGAGGTGCTCTTATTCTCCATGGACTTTACAGTGTCCCAGAACTTTTTGGAGTTAGTACTACAGGAAGCAAATTTCTGTTTGAAAAAGCTGGCCTTTGCTTTTCTAACTGACTGTGTGTACTTGTTCCTGACTTCCCTGAATAGCTGCATATCGCGGGGGCTATTCGATGCTAATGCAGTGCGCCACAGGATGTTTTTGTGTTGGTCTAGTGCAGTCAAGTCTGGGGTGAACCAAGGGCTATATCTATTCTTAGTTCTACGTTTTTTGAAAGGGGCATGCTTATTTAGGATGGTGAGGAAAGCACTTTTAAAGAACAACCAAGCGTCCTCTACTGACGGGATGAGGTCAATATCCTTCCAGGATACCTGGGCCAGATCGAATAGAAAGGCCTGCTCGCAAAAGTGTTTTAGGGAGCGTTTGACAGTGATAAGGGGTGGTCGTTTGACCGCGGACCCATTACGAACGCAGGCGATGAGGCAGTGATCGCTGAGATCCTGGTTGAAAACAGAGGAGGTGTATTTGGAGGGCAGGTTAGTCAGGATGATATCAATAATGGTACCCATGTTTACGGATTTTGGGTTGTACCTGGTGGGTTCCTTGATAATTTGTGTGAGATTGAGGGCATCTATCTTAGATTGAAGGACAGCCGGGGTGTTAAGCATATCCCAGTTTAAGTCACCTAACAATACAAACTCTGAAGATAGATGGGGGGCAATCAATTCACATATGGAGTCCAGGGCACAGCTGGGGGCTGAGGGGGGTCTGTAACAGGCGGCAACAGTGAGAGACTTATTTCTGGAAAGGTGGATTTTTAAGAGAAGAAGCTCAAACTGTTTGGGCACAGACCTGGACAGTATGACAGAACTCTGCAGGTTATCTCTGCAGTAGATTGCAACTCCGCCACCTTTGGCAGTTCTATCTTGACGGGAAATGTTGTAGTTGGGGATGGAAATTTCCGAATTATTGGTGGCCTTCCTAAGCCAGGATTCAGACACAGCTAGGACATCCGGGTTGGCGGAGTGTGCTAAACCAGTGAATAAATCAAACTTAGGGAGGAGGCTTCTAATGTTAACATGCATGAAACCAAGGCTTTTACGGTTACAGAAATCAACAAATGAGAGCGCCTGGGGAATAGGTGTAGTACTGGGGGTTACAGGACCTGGGTTTACCTCTACATCACCAGAGGAACAGAGGAGTAATAGAATCAGTATTCGACTAAAGGCTTTAAGAACAGGACGTCTAGTACGTTGGGTACATAGAATAAAAGGAGCAGATTTCTGGGCGTGGTGGAATAGGTTGAGGGCATAATGTACAGACAAGGGTATAATAGGATGTTAGTTCAGTGGAGGTAAACCTAGGCGTTGGGTAATGAAGAGAGAGGTTGCATCTCTGGAGACACCAGTTAAGCCAGGTGAAGTCTCCGCATGTGTGGGGGGAGGAACAAAGGAGCTATCAGAGGCCAGTTGAGCAGGACTGGGGGCTCTACAGTGAAATAAAACAATAATAGCTAGCCTGAACAGCAAAAGACAAGGCATATTGAAATAAGAAAGGGGCAAAAAATAAAAAATAAATGAAAAATAAAAATAAAATGACCGTTAAATTAAGAGGGCTATCTCCAGCAACGTCTGAACCATTCTGAGAGCTTTCTCACACTGAAGTTATCTGGGCATTATGCTGCGTTCAACTACTAGCCGGAAATAGGAAACTCGGACTTGATAAACAAACCATTAGCAGGTCTGAAATATCCGAGTATTTTTAGTTCCGACTAGCACTTGAACGTGGCATTAGGACCTCGCTATCCTAGTTCTGTGTCGTAGTCAATGACTGGTCGTAGTAGTGACAAGCTATAACCATATGAGGCTAGCTAGCTGTCGGTAGAGGCTGTAGTCAGTGTGTGTAACCAAAGCCAGCTAGCCGCAGACAGACGAGCAACAACGCTAGCAAGTCTGATCATTGTATTTTTACATTAGGACACAGCCAACGTTATCTAGCTCGCTGGCTTGCTAACGTCAGCACGCCTGGGTCGTCAACGAGCAAGTAACAAGTAGCGTAGCTAGTCATCTAGGTCAACTGACCACGGCATTCAAGATGAATGGCACCATGAAACACGAGGGGATAGCGGGGACGGAGAGGTTCGCTAGCCCGGGGAAGGGCAGGGGACTGCGAGCTGTGAAGCACTTTGCCGTCGGCGACCTCGTGTTTGCCTGTCCTGCCTATTCCTACGTCCTGACGGCGAACGAGAGAGGAGCGCATTGTGAATACTGCTTCACCAGGTATGTCAGAACCAACACCTGTCAGAACCAACACCTGTCAGAACAGAACAGGACGGGACGGGTTCTAGAATAGACACGAGATCTAAAAGTTCAGCTAGCTGGCCGACCTCATTCTGCATGAATAGGATCTTTCTCTCTCTTGTCACTTGATATGGGGCTGTTATGTTGTCGATTTATTTCTATTTTTTTTTTTTTTTTATTTAACCTCTTTAACTAGGCAAGTCAGTTAGGAACAAATTCTTATTTACAATGACGGCCTACCTACAGGGACGACCATAGTAGTACGGCGCCCCTGGAGCAAATTAGGGTTAAGTGCCTTGCTCAAGGACACATACAGTAAGGTGTTCAAACCATAACAACAACATTGTAGCAATAATTCGACATCCTTGAGGGCATTGTGACGCGTTCACTTGCCTAGTCGGAACTAGGACATTTCTGACTTGCTAGTTGGTTGTAGCTATACACGTGCCATGTTCAACGAATCACCAAGTCGGAAGTTTTTGAGTTCCGACAAGCATGTGAACGTGGCATCAGGCTCAGCTTGTTGTTCTGCCAATAACAAATTAATGAAGTTACTTTGACCCTGGATTGCTGATGCTCTGTATTGGCCATTGGGAGGCTTTGAAGCCCCTGGTCGGCCATATTGGCACTACCTAGTTGGAGCAGTCCTCCATAAGAATGAATGGAATTCTACAGTATATCAATTCAATGTTTAAAGGACAAAATGTACATGTATTTTTGTTGTAGTAGGGACAGTAGCATTAGTAAGGTAAATATTTGTTTTATAGATGTTTACGTTTTAATGTTTAGGTCACATAATATACTGTAAATGTATCCATTAAAGTGTCATACAATTGAGGAGGAGTACCAAGATGGCTGCCTGGTGGATTCAATACAGCACCCCCTGTTAGTCATCCAGGCAGTGGAGGCTGCTGGGAGAACGGCTCATAATAATGTCAGAAATAGCGCAAATGGAATGGACTCAAACACCAGGAAACCATGTGTTTGATGTCAAATCCAAATCAAATCTAATTTTATTCGTCACATGCGCCGAATACAACGGGTGTAGGCCTTACCAAGAAATACTTACTTACAAGCCCTTAACCAACAATGCAGTTCAAGAAATAGAGTCAAGTATAACTTTTTGAGGATCTGGGGACCCATACCAAATCTTTTCAGTCTCCTGAGGGGGAAAATGTGTTGTCGTGCCCTCTTCACGACTGTCTTGGTGTGTTTGTACCATGGTAGTTTTTTGGTGATGTGGACACCAAGGAACTTGAAACTCTCGACCCGCTCCAATACAGCCCCGTGAATGATGGTGTTGATGTGAGCCATGACCAGCCTTTCAAAGCATTTCATGGCTACCGACGTGAGTGCTGCGTTGTGGTAGTCATTTAGGCAGGTTACCGTCGCTTCCTTGGGGACAGGGACTATGGTGGTCTGCTTGAAACATGTAGGTATTACAGACTCGGTCAGGGAGAGGTTGAAGTGTCAGGGAAGACACTTGCTAGTTGGCATGGTCTGAGTACACATGCTGGTAATCCAACACGCCCTGCGGCCTTGTGAATATTGACCAGTTTAAAGGTTGTGCTCACATCGGCTACGGAGAGCATGATCACACAGTCGTCCGGAACAGTTGGTGCTCTCATACATGCTTCAGTGTTGCTTGCATCAAAGCAAGCATAAAAGGCGTATAACTCGTCTGGTAGGCTCGCATCCCTGGGCAGCTCGCGGCTGTGTTTGATACCATTCCGATCCAGTCATTATCACGAGCCCGTTCGTTCCAATTAAGGTGCCGCCACATCATTAGTTGGCACACACACACACAGATTAAATCAACTTGAGCTACTGTTCCAGTGACTACCTAGGGAGACTCAGGAGGTTGCCCTGAGAACTTGTTTAGCAAGCCATCCTAAGAAGTGGACTTGAGAAGTTAATTTTTGTGTGATCTACTGTATATATGGAATGCTTTCTTAAGAGGCATGCTCCTCAGCGACTCCCTTATTTATACCAAAGATTATCTATTACAATGATGATAGCAGAGTGACCGCTCTAACGAAGTAAATACATGTCCTCAATGATTGAAGGCAGTTGAGATCAGGTATTTATTAGGGATCACACATTAGCTGCTGCCCCGTAATTCGACACTCTCGTAGACCATACAAAAAAAGTGTCTTATCTCACACGGACAGATTTTGGGCACAGTAAATCCTTTCGCTTTGCCCCTCCCTCTCTGTTTACACACACTTTCACTTGGGTTTCCCAAAAGCATCGTTGCACTGAGATCATCCTAATTCCATTGAAACTATATGGACGGAAGATGATCTTAAAACCAGGCCAGTTCTTTCACGTCAGTGCAGAGGGGAGGTGGTGAAAAGCCTGAGAAGAAGACCACTACTAGAGAACATCAAGGAGAGGACTGGAGACACAGGACTGCTGCATTGCAGGGACAGACACCCCCCCCCCCCCCCCCCCCCCCCCCCTCCCCCCTCTCCCTCTCTGATAGACACACCCTCTCTCTCTGACACTCACACACCTCTCCCTCTCTGATAGACACACCCTCTCTCTCTGACACTCACACACCTCTCCCTCTCTGATAGACACACCCTCTCTCTCTGACACTCACACACCTCTCCCTCTGTGATAGACACACCCTCTCTCTCTGACACTCACACACCTCTCCCTCTCTGATAGACACACCCTCTCTCTCTGACACTCACACACCTCGCTCAGCACCTGTATCACTATTGCAGCACTTGTGAGTTTCATTACAGGACTGATAAAATCAGTCACAGGCTCACTCTCAGAAATGCTAAATAGTTGAGGTCAAATCAGTAAGTACACTGAAATTCCAATTCTCGTCAGTGCTTCTCAATGAGGAAGATATGGAATTGCATTTGGACTTTGGTTTAGTTTCTGAATTTATTGTAATTATATTGACCCTGGTCTTGTTTAGTCTGAAGGCTACAGGCTGAGACAGAGATTGGATCGGAAACCACTTTAGTTTGTTGGGACACACCGTGAGGCTGAGAGAGTGGAGCAGAAGCCAAACCATTGTAGATGGTTGGAGGACACCGGAGCATCTATCTGGTTTGGTTCTGGAATCAGTCCTGACTCTCTCTAGGACATGAGGCCTTTTATATGTAGCCTACACAGACCCGCTTGTTTCTGGAGACATGCCCAGATTCCAGATTTCTATATCTATACTCAGCAAAAAAAGAAACGTCCTCACTGTCAACTGCATTTATTTTTCAGCAAACTTATGTGTAAATATTTGTATGAACATAACAAGATTCAACAACTGAGACAAACTGAACAAGTTCCACAGACATATGACTAACAGAAATGGAATAATATGTCCCTGAACAAAGGGGGGGTCAGTCAGTGTCTGGTGTGGCCACCAGCTGCATTAAGTACTGCAGTGCATCTCCTCCTCATGGACTGCACCAGATTTGCCAGTTCTTGCTGTGAGCGCTGATGGAGGGATTGTGTGTTCCAATTTATTGCCCTGGCCACATCTGCAGTCCTCATGTCTCCTTGCAGCATGCCTAAGGCACGTTCACGCAGATGAGCAGGGACCCTGGGCATCTTTCTTTTGGTGTTTTTCAGAGTCAGTAGAAAGGCCTCTTTAGTGTCCTAAGTTTTCATAACTGTGACCTTAATTGCCTACCGTCTGTAAGCTGTTAGTGTCTTAATGACCGTTCCAGATGTGCATGTTCATTAATTGTTTATGGTTCATTGAAGAAGCATGGGAAACAGTGTTTAACCCCTTTACAATGAAGATCTGTGAAGGATTTTTACGAATTATCTTTGAAAGACAGGGTCCTGAAAAAGGGACGTTTCTTTTTTTGCTGTGTGTGTGTGTGTGTGTGTGTGTGTGTGTGTGTGTGTGTGTGTGTGTGTGCGCGTGCGTGTGCGCACGCACATACAGTTGAAGTCGGAAGTTTACAGACACTTAGGTTGAAGTCATTAACTCATTTTTCAACCACTCCACAGATTTCATGTTAACAAACTATAGTTTTGGCAAGTCGGTTAGGACATCTACTTTGTGCATGACAAGTAATTCTTCTAACAATTATTTACAGACAGATTATTTTACTTATAATTCACTATATCACAATTCCAGTGGGTCAGAAGTTTGATTCATGTATGCACTAAATAACTTAAATGTAAATAACACCTCTCCCTCTCTCTCTCTCTCTCGCTTCCTTCCTTCCTTCCTCTCCCTCTCCCTCTCCCTCTCCCTCTCCCTCTCTTCTCAGGAGGGAAGGCCTCTCCAAATGTGGCAAGTGTAAACAAGCGTACTACTGCGAGATCGACTGCCAGGTATAGTGTGTGTCATGCCTATTGTTTGTGTGAGAGAGAGCATAGGCTTACTATGTGACGGTGTGTGAACAGTGTATATGTTAGGCTTGGGTGGTATCCAGATTGTCATACCATCATACTGACCTCGTAACATCCCAGGATATTTGGTAATACCGGCACTCAGCTCTATTTTCAAGCCCCACTGAGCCTCTGAGAACCGGAGGTTAGCATTGCTAACCAGTACATGTAAAATCACATAGCAAATGCTAAATAAGTGCTAACAAGCACATTACGAACATTTTATACAGTCTCTGACCTAAACTATTTGCAGGACACCCCAGCTCATAAAGTTATATAAGTAACTCAAAAATGCTACTCAGTTTGCTGCATGCACAAAACAAATATTAGACAGTAAGGCTCTTGATCCAGGAGGGGATTCTATGCTGTTACCAAGCGAAGCTTGATTCAACAAGAAGCTAATCACTTAGCTAGATAGCTAAATGGCTACGAAACTGAAGATCAATGGGTATCCATTTGATTACCTGTTCAGGAGTCTTATGACTTTGTGGGTAGAAGCTGTTGAGAAGCCTTTTGGACCTCGACTTGGCACTCTAATACCGCTTGTGTTTTCAGTCAGAGCTATTATGGAACATGACGTTTTAAACCCACCCCTTAGCTACTCTGTCCATCCCACCTATCACCCTAAACCACCCTCATATGTTTTCCATGTGCCATATACAGCGGGTGAAATAAGTATTGAACACGTCACCATTTTTCTCAGTAAATATATTTCCAAAGGTGCTATTGACATTAACTTTTCACCAGATGTTGGTAACAACCCAAGTAATCCATACATACAAACCAAAACAAATATTCATTGTCATGCTGGAAGACCCAGCCACGACCCATCTTCAATGCTCTTACTGAGGGAAGGAGGTTGTTGGCCAAGATCTCGCGATACATGGCCCCATCCATCCTCCCCTCAATACGGTGCAGTCGTCCTGTCCCCTTTGCAGAAAAGCATCCCCAAAGAATGATGTTTCCACCTCCATGCTTCACAGTTGGGATGGTGTTCTTGGGGTTGTACTCATCCTTCTTCTTCCTCCAAACACGGCGAGTGGAGTTTACACCAAAAAGCACTATTTCTGTCTCATCAGACCACATGACCTTCTCCCATTCCTCCTCTGGATCATCCAGATGGTCATTGGCAAACTTCAGACGGGCCTGGACATGCGCTGGCTTGAGCAGGGGGACCTTGTGTGCGCTGCAGGATTTTAATCCATGACGGCGTAGTGTGTTACTAATGGTTTTCTTTGAGACTGTGGTCCCAGCTCTCTTCAGGTCATTGACCAGGTCCTGCCGTGTAGTTCTGAGCTGATCCCTCACCTTCCTCATGATCATTGATGCCCCACGGGGTGAGATCTTGCATGGTGCACCAGACCGAGGGAGGTTGACCATCATCTTGAACTTCTTCCATTTTCTAATAATTGCGCCAACAGTTGTTGCCTTCTCACCAAGCTGCTTGCCTATTGTCCTGTAGCCCATCCCAGCCTTGTGCAGGTCTACAATTTTATCCCTGATGTCCTTACACAGCTCTCTGGCCTTGGCCATTGTGGAGAGGTTGGAGTCTGTTTGATTGAGTGTGCAGACAGGTGTCTTTTATACAGGTAACGAGTTCAAACAGGTGCAGTTAGTACAGGTAATGAGTGGAGAACAGGAGGGCTTCTTAAAGAAAAACTAACAGGTCTGTGAGAGATGGAATTCTTACTGATTGGTAGGTGATCAAATACTTATGTCATGCAATAAAATGCAAATTAATTATTTAAAAATCATACAATGTTATTTTCTGGATTTTTGTTTTAGATTCAGTCTCTCACAGTTGAAGTGTACCTATGATAAAAATTACAGATCTCTACATGCTTTGTAAATAGGAAAACCTGCAAAATTGTCAGTGTATCAAATACTTGTTCTCCCCACTGTATGTGAAGTTTGCCAGTACCATTTGCTGAAAAGCAACCCCACACCATGATGTTCCCACCTCCAAACTTCACTGTTGGTATGGTGTTTTTAGGGTGATGTGCAGTGCCATTTCTCCTCCAAACATGGTGTGTATTATGACATCCAAACAGTTCAATTTTGCTCTCATCTGACAACACTATATTCTCCCAGTATTTCACTGGCTTTTCCAAATGTTGTGCAGCAAACTTTAAACGAGCTTCAACATGCTTTTTTTTTCAGCAATGGAGTCTTGCATGGTGAGCGTGCATACAGGCCATGGCGGTGGAGTGCATTACTTACTGTTTTCTTTGAGACAACAGTACCTGCTAATTGCAGGTATTTTTGAAGCTCTCCACAAGTGGTCCTTGGCTCTTGGACAACTCTTCTGATTATTCTTTTCACTCTGTCAGAAATCTTGCGAGGAGCACCTGGTCGAGGCAAATGATTGTCTTTCCACTTCCGTATTATGGCCCCAACAGTGCTCACTGGAACATTCAAAAGCTTAGAAATGCGCCTATAACCAATGCCATCATTATGTTTTGCAACAATTAGTTTGCGAAGGTCTTGAGACAACTCTTTGCTTTTACCCATCATGAGATGTGTCTTGCGTGACACCTTGGCAATGAGACCTTTTTGTAGGCCATCAGTTGGGACTGAACCAGCTGATATTAATTTGCACTGACAGTGGGCTGGATTGCTTTTTAATTACTGATAGTTTTCAGCTGTTGTCTTGGCTTTCCATGCCTTTTTGCACCTCCTTTTCTTCATGTGTTCAATACTTTTTCCCTGTGTCATAACTTAATTTCTGAACTTATTTGTTTTGGTTTTCATTTCATGTCAATAGCACCTTTTGGAAATATATTTACTGAGAAAAATGGTGACGTGTTCAATACTTATTTCACCCGCTGTATTTCTCAACTGTACTGTGATGTTTCACATCAATTCAGAACCTTTCTAATCGCATAGTATCTACAGATTGTAAGATAAAAATACATATTGTAACTAAAAGTATTGTTGATTGATTGATTGACTATGGCTTTCCAAATTTCCCAACAGTGCTATTTTCAGGGTTAATTTTAGATAAATCTTGAGATTTGTCAGCCATTCCTGAACCTGTGATCATAAACTATTACCCTCACTTATATCGCACTTAGCTATTTAAGTATTTCTCTGCCATCGACCTGTATAGTATAGTTTTTATTTTTGTTTTTTTCACCTAACACTCTGTAACAATGTATAGTGTACATATTCACCCATACTATGCAATGTCTTTTTATAGTTTTTTAGCACTCCAGACATCTTGTATTTCTATACTTTTTCATACTGCCGCTCTATGTATCGTGTATCTGCCCTGTGTTTTGTTGTAGCTGCTTGATGAAGAAATTTCCCCTCTGGGATCAATAAAGTATCTACCTACATCCTATCCCATCCTATCCTATCCTACGGTTCAAAGGGGAAATACCAAAATAAGTAACCAAATTAGATGGTTGTACATGTACAGAAACATTCTGTTGGTGGCAAGAAGTTTCTATAATCATTTAAATAGAAAAAAACAACATTTTTGAATCAAGTGTTGTTTTGTGTGTCAGTTCATAAAGCATGTGCCACGAAATCGGCACATGGAAAATCTCTTCCCAACTATTTTGCAACCTGTATGGTGCCGCTGTAAGCATTTTGGTCCTTAAGTAAAACTTATACAGTGCATTCGGAAAGTATTCAGACCCCTTGACTTTTTGCAATGCCCGCAAATTCTGAAACATTGTCTAGTATGTATGCTACATAACAACTACAGTGGGCCTGCTTAGTGGTAGCTTGCACACTTCAACGCAAAATATCAACTGTCTGTTCATCTGTTAAATTGTGCTGTTCACTATAAAAACCACACTCCCTTTCGGATGCATAGAGCTAAATGAAACAAGATCTGTTGCAGGCTGAAGCTTCTACTGGAATATGAACCCAAGGTCAGAAAAGGTGGTGAGGAATTTATTCTGCAATGCTTATGAAAATAGCCTATGTATTATAAATGAAATATTGTTAACTTGAGACATTTAAAATTACAGTAGGCTATGAAGATACGTATAGCCTACAAAAGCATAAATGGAAAAGGTGAATCTTCTGTTCTACCATTAAACTGTGCTACTTATCAGATTGCATAGACCACTGTAAAGTGGTCCCAATTAAACAAGAGACGTTGTAGGTCTACAGGCTACATCATCAGTATGAACCATCACAGTCAGAAAAGGTGAGGAATTTATTCTGCAATGGTTATGAAAATAAAATGTATTTCTATCTTGTTGTTATATTTACACCTTTTCTTTTATGAATAAACATATCATTATCTCCCATTTTCACTAAATACCAGGCTACTGCCTGCTTACAATGCAATACTTCAACTATTAGATACTCTGCATGGTCTAAAGTTTGCGGGGAGCTAAGCACATTCTCATGTCAAGTTCAGTTTTGATAAATGCCGACTTATGCGTGAACTGGCCGTCCTCTGAAACAGAGCTCTGTTCAACAGCACTGGGCCGACCTCTGAAACAGAGCTCTGTTCAACAGCACTGGGCCGACCTCTGAAACAGAGCTCTGTATCTACTTAGTCTTCTCTCATTTTCTATGTCGACATAGAGCTCACCAACCAGGAATAGACATGAACTAGGCTACCAATGGACGGTGTTGGGACAGTATTGATCATGGGTTCGTAAATTAGACCTGCCATTTTACAATACTCAATGACTTCCACCACTTCGCACACACAGGGCCACTTTCAGGAAATTAGGAATGTAATAGGGTAAAGTACTTGTATATCTCTGTCCTCAGTCCAGGAAAGTAAAGTATATTTTCCGTGTAGTGAATTCTTTCTCTGATCCCAGCCGGGATGGATTGTGAACTCAATCAGTTAGTCTCAGTTAGCCACATAATCACCTCTGGGATGATTTATTCTGTCTCAGTAGGATAGGGAAAGTTGATAGGTGTGTTTCCAAGGAGATGTAGGTAATTTGTTAAACTGGTGTGGTCCCACCGCAAAGGAACTTGATCAGACACTTTCCAGTGAGGATGGCTCGTTGTCAGGCTCAAAAAGCCTCAAGTTTGCCCGGATGGCCACCAATTCTTCTACCCTTGTATTGGTACAGCTTGTTGCGTGCTTTGGTGTGTGTGTGTGTGTTCCCAAACAAGGACCAGTTGCGAGCTGAGGCGGCTGATGTTGGTGGGATTTGAATGATGATGATTGAGGCAACAGGGGAAAGAGCCTCAGATCCACAAAGACCCTTCCACCAGGTGGCTGATGAGATATGTTGGCACGACTGCCATATTGCATCTCTATCCCAAAGCCCTTGCTTGGAAGTGTACTTCGCCAGACTGCCAAGAACCTTGCCCTCATCCAGGCCAAGGTGGCGAGACACGGTAGTGATGACACCATAGGCCTTGTTGATCTCTGCACCAGACAGGATGCTCTTGCCTGCATACTTGGGGTCCAACAAGTACGCTGCGGGGTGTATGGGCTTCAGGCAGAAGTCTTCACGCTTTTTGATGTATTTCAGAACTGCAGTTTCCTCTGCTTGGAGCAACAGTGAAGTGGGCAGTACGGATTTATTCTCTTACATCTGCAAGCAGAGTCTGAACATCAGACAGGATGACATTGTCTCCCTAAATCCTCACAATGGCTACTGCTATTGGTTTCAGGCTACTTACCACTCTCTCCCAAAATACATCATCCAGAAGGATCCTCTTGATGGGGCTGTCCATATCGGCAGACTGTGATATGGCCATTTCTTGGAGAGACTCCTTCTCCTCCAGGAGACTGTCAAACATGATGACAACACCACCCCAATGGGTGTTGCTGGGCAGCTTCAATGTGATGCTCTTATTCTTCTCACTTTGCTTGGTGAGGTAGATTGCTGCTATAACTTGATGACCCTTCACATACCTAACCATTTCCTTGGCTCTCTTCTAGAGTGTATCCATTGTTTTTAGTATCATGATGTCCTTGAGGAGCAGATTCAATGCATGAGCTGCACAGCCAATGGGTGTGTTGTGAGGGTAGGACTCCTCCACTTTAGACCAAGCAGCCTTCATGTTCGCAGCATTGTCTGTCACCAGTGCAAATACCTTCTGTGGTCCAAGGTCATTGATGACTGCCTTCAGCTCATCTGCAATGTAGAGACCGGTGTGTCTGTTGTCCCTTGTGTCTGTGCTCTTGTAAAATACTGTTTGAGGGGTGGAGATGTAGTTAACTATTCCTTGCCCACAAACCTTTGACCACCCATCAGAGATGATTGAAATACAGTCTGCTTTCTCTATTTACTTGAACTCTGTTGAACTCTGCATCCAGCAAATGAGTAGATAAAGCATGTCTGGTTGGAGGGGTGTATGCTGAAGAACATTCAGAAATCTCTTCCAGTACACATTGCCTGTGAGCATCAGAGGTGAACCAGTTGCATACACAGCTCGAGCAAGACATTCATCAGCATTTCTCTGACTACGTTCCTCCATTGAGTCAAAAAAAACTTCTGATTCCAGGAGGACTTTGAGCTGTTGCTATCGATAAGGTGTCTGATTAATAATTTTCACCTCGAACAGAAGTAGAGGGACTTTTGTCAGAGGTTGCTTGTTGTGAAGCTGAGGGAACTTTATGCACTTGGCCAGATGATTCTGCATCTTTGTTGCATTCTTCACATATGATTTGGGACAGTATTTGCAAATGTACACAGCTTTAACTTCTTCATTAGCTGCAGTGAGCTCCCTCTCTCTCCCTGGTGTTCTGCCTGCCTGCCCCTCCTCTCTCTCCCCCCTGGTGTTCTGCCTGCCTGCCCCTCCTCTCTCTCCCCCCTGGTGTTCTGCCTGACCCTCCTCTCTCTCCCTGGTGTTCTGGCGTTCAGCCTGCCCCTCCTCTCTCTCCCTGGTGTTCTGGCGTTCAGCCTGCCCCTCCTCTCTCTCCCTGGTGTTCTGGCGTTCAGCCTGCCCCTCCTCTCTCTCCCTGGTGTTCTGGCGTTCAGCCTGCCCCTCCTCTCGCTCCCTGGTGTTCTGGCGTTCAGCCTGCCCCTCCTCTCGCTCCCTGGTGTTCTGCCAGCCTGCCCCTCCTCTCTCTCCCTGGTGTTCTGCCAGCCTGCCCCTCCTCTCTCTCCCTGGTGTTCTGCCAGCCTGCCCCTCCTCTCTCTCCCTGGTGTTCTGCCAGCCTGCCCCTCCTCTCTCTCCCTGGTGTTCTGCCTGCCTGCCCCTCCTCTCTCTCCCTGGTGTTCTGCCTGCCTGCCCCTCCTCTCTCTCCCTGGTGTTCTGCCTGCCTGCCCCTCCTCTCTCTCCCTGGTGTTCTGCCTGCCTGCCCCTCCTCTCTCTCCCTGGTGTTCTGCCTGCCTGCCCCTCCTCTCTCTCCCTGGTGTTCTGCCTGCCTGCCCCTCCTCTCTCTCCCTGGTGTTCTGCCTGCCTGCCCCTCCTCTCTCTCCCTGGTGTTCTGCCTGCCTGCCCCTCCTCTCTCTCCCTGGTGTTCTGCCTGCCTGCCCCTCCTCTCTCTCCCTGGTGTTCTGCCTGCCTGCCCCTCCTCTCTCTCCCTGGTGTTCTGCCTGCCTGCCCCTCCTCTCTCTCCCTGGTGTTCTGCCTGCCTGCCCCTCCTCTCTCTCCCTGGTGTTCTGCCTGCCTGCCCCTCCTCTCTCTCCCTGGTGTTCTGCCTGCCTGCCCCTCCTCTCTCTCCCTGGTGTTCAGCCTGCCTGCCCCTCCTCTCTCTCCCTGGCGTTCTGGCGTTCAGCCTGCCTGCCCCTCCTCTCTCTCCCTGGCGTTCTGGCGTTCACCCTGCCTGCCCCTCCTCTCTCTCCCTGGCGTTCTGGCGTTCTGCCAGCCTGCCCCTCCTCTCTCTCCCTGGCGTTCTGGCGTTCTGCCTGCCTGCCCCTCCTCTCTCTCCCTGGCGTTCTGGCGTTCTGCCTGCCTGCCCCTCCTCTCTCTCCCTGGCGTTCTGCCTGCCTGCCCCTCCTCTCTCTCCCTGGCGTTCTGGCGTTCAGCCTGCCTGCCCCTCCTCTCTCTCCCTGGCGTTCTGGCGTTCAGCCTGCCTGCCCCTCCTCTCTCTCCCTGGCGTTCTGGCGTTCTGCCTGCCTGCCCCTCCTCTCTCTCCCTGGCGTTCTGGCGTTCTGCCTGCCTGCCCCTCCTCTCTCTCCCTGGCGTTCTGGCGTTCTGCCTGCCTGCCCCTCCTCTCTCTCCCTGGCGTTCTGGCGTTCTGCCTGCCTGCCCCTCCTCTCTCTCCCTGGCGTTCTGGCGTTCTGCCTGCCTGCCCCTCCTCTCTCTCCCTGGCGTTCTGCCGTTCAGCCTGCCCCTCCTCTCTCTCCCTGGTGTTCAGCCTGCCCCTCCTCTCTCTCCCTGGTGTTCTGCCTGCCCCTCCTCTCTCTCCCTGGTGTTCTGCCTGCCCCTCCTCTCTCTCCCTGGTGTTCTGCCTGCCCCTCCTCTCTCTCCCTGGTGTTCTGCCTGCCCCTCCTCTCTCTCCCTGGTGTTCTGGCGTTCTGCCTGCCCCTCCTCTCTCTCCCTGGCGTTCTGGCGTTCAGCCTGCCCCTCCTCTCTCTCCCTGGCGTTCTGGCGTTCAGCCTGCCCCTCCTCTCTCTCCCTGGCGTTCTGGCGTTCAGCCTGCCCCTCCTCTCTCTCCCTGGCGTTCTGCCTGCCCCTCCTCTCTCTTTCTGGCGTTCTGCCTGCCTGCCCCTCCTCTCTCTTTCTGGCGTTCTGCCTGCCTGCCCCTCCTCTCTCTTTCTGGCGTTCTGCCTGCCTGCCCCTCCTCTCTCTCCCTGGCGTTCTGGCGTTCTGCCTGCCTGCCCCTCCTCTCTCTCCCTGGCGTTCTGGCGTTCTGCCTGCCTGCCCCTCCTCTCTCTCCCTGGCGTTCTGGCGTTCTGCCTGCCTGCCCCTCCTCTCTCTCCCTGGCGTTCTGGCGTTCTGCCTGCCTGCCCCTCCTCTCTCTCCCTGGCGTTCTGGCGTTCTGCCTGCCTGCCCCTCCTCTCTCTCCCTGGCGTTCTGGCGTTCTGCCTGCCTGCCCCTCCTCTCTCTCCCTGGCGTTCTGCCGTTCAGCCTGCCCCTCCTCTCTCTCCCTGGTGTTCTGCCTGCCCCTCCTCTCTCTCCCTGGTGTTCTGCCTGCCCCTCCTCTCTCTCCCTGGTGTTCTGCCTGCCCCTCCTCTCTCTCCCTGGTGTTCTGGCGTTCAGCCTGCCCCTCCTCTCTCTCCCTGGTGTTCTGGCGTTCAGCCTGCCCCTCCTCTCTCTCCCTGGCGTTCTGGCGTTCAGCCTGCCCCTCCTCTCTCTCCCTGGCGTTCTGGCGTTCAGCCTGCCCCTCCTCTCTCTCCCTGGCGTTCTGCCTGCCCCTCCTCTCTCTCCCTGGTGTTCTGCCTGCCTGCCTGCCCCTCCTCTCTCTCCCTGGTGTTCTGCCTGCCTGCCTGCCCCTCCTCTCTCTCCCTGGCATTCTGCCTTCCCCTCCTCTCTCTCCTGCTGGCCTGCCTCCTCTGTCTCCTTGCTAATAATGCCAGTGTGTGTCCTAGCCTATTCCTGGCACCGATGTCCCCGGGATACAGTGGTATCTTCGGGCCAGTCCAGTCTCGCTTTTGCCTCATAATATTAAATTACAGTAGGCTACCGGTAGCCTTTATCCATTACCCTTTTCAGACCTAATGGAACGTGGTCCCTTGAAAGAGCTACGGAATGTTTGTTTGGGTAGGAGAGTCCTGGTGTAAACCTACAGGAGGGTAGCTCTACAGGAACAGGGTTGGAGAGTCCTGGTGTAAACCTACAGGAGGGTGGCTCTACAGGAACAGGGTTGGAGAGTCCTGGTGTAAGCCTACAGGAGGGTGGCTCTACAGGAACAGGGTTGGAGAGTCCTGGTGTAAACCTACAGGAGGGTAGCTCTACAGGAACAGGGTTGGAGAGTCCTTGTGTAAGCCTACAGGAGGGTGGCTCTACAGGAACAGGGTTGGAGAGTCCTGGTGTAAACCTACAGGAGGGTAGCTCTACAGGAACAGGTGTAGGGTATGGTGCTGACGACACCACCAGGGTTTGATTCCAGAATAGGCCATATATACTGAAGATCTCAACATCAGTTCTGTATGTCGCTCTGTCTGGATAAAAGATTCTGCTAAATTACCATTATTATTAGTACAGCATTTAGGAAGACGTGAATCAGACAAGAAATTGTTATCTTGGTTGCCATGACGATCTATAATGCCACTGTTTGTTTGCCAAGGTAAGGGGGCACACACAACAGATGGCCTGCCTGCTGGTTTATTGTGTTCTGTGTCCTTGAGTAAAGCATGTCTCTAATATATTCTGTATCTCTCTTTACCCACACCTACCTGTGTACCTGTAGAAGGGAGACTGGCCCATGCACAAGTTGGAGTGTACAGCCATGTGTTCCTATGGGGAGAACTGGTGTCCATCAGAGACCGTCAGACTGGTGGCCAGGATCATCATGAAACAGGTAGGTGGGTGGGTGAGTCGTTGGGTGGGTGTGTGAGTCGTTGGGTGTGGGTGGGTGTGTGGATGGGTGGGTGTGGATCTATTCCCCCTAAAATGTGTTCTGCTTTGTCTGTGTCTTCTCCAGAAAGTCACAACGGAACGGACACAGTCAGAGAGGCTGTTACTCCTCAGCGAGTTTGAAGCCCGTAAGTACATAGATTAGACACGTGGTAATACAACTCCAAAAAGTTTTTCCAAAAATCCTTTGGAAGATTCCCGGAATCATGAGGAAATAAGCAGGAATTCTGGAGTGCTCCAACCGGGTTTTCTGGAAAACCAGGGAATTTGGGCGAAATTACCAGAATGTTGCAATCCCACATAGTACATAACTGCTCTATGATGCTGCTGGAGCTATAACTGCTCTATGATGCTGCTGGAACTGTTAATTGCTCTATGATGCTGCTGTACCTGTAACTGCTCTATGATGCTGCTGGAGTTATAACTGCTCTATGATGCTGCTATAGCTATAACTGCTCTATGATGCTGCTATAGCTATAACTGCTCTATGATGCTGCTGGAGCTGTAACTGCTCTATGATGCTGCTGGAGTTATAACTGCTCTATGATGCTGCTATAGCTATAACTGCTCTATGATGCTGCTGGAGCTGTAACTGCTTTATGATGCTGCTGGATTAATAACTGCTCTATGATGCTGCTGGAGTTATAACTGCTCTATGATGCTGCTGTTGTGTCTAGAAGTGGTCTAACTGCTCTATAGATGCAGTAAAGAAGTCAATGGAATTTGACCAAAACAATGGCCATGGAAAGGCGTGGCGGGAAAGCTCTCGAGTCTCCTCACTGCCCCCAGCAAAATCAGCCTACAGCTGTTTATGTGTATGTCACACTATGTTGAGGTTAAAATCTGACTATATATAATGCTTGTATGGATGTCAACCCAAATTTGGGGTAGCCAAAATCAAAATGGCCTCTTGAGTGGGCAGGTGAATTATTGTATGCCTTTTGGTTTAAATTACTGTCTTAAACAGTTTTAGTTTTTTTGTTTTGTTTGTTGGTTTCTTTTTAGGATTTATTGACAGACGGCCTATTGCTATTTACTGGAGTGCATTAAATCTAATCTGGACATAGGTGGTGAAGTCTTTTAGGATCTTAAAAAGGCCTTGATACTGTGAATCATGAGGTCCTCCTATCCAAACTGTCCTTCCTGAATGTGTCCACTGAAGACATTAGTTGGATGTATTCGTATCTGACAAACAGAAGTCAAAGGGTTTGTCTGGGGGACACAGTCTGACTCTCTTTACTATAACATTGGGGTCCTACAAGGGTTAATATTAGGCCCCCTTCTGTTTACCATCTATATAAATTAATTAATGTATCTCAGCGTCATTTTGGACTCCATCTTGACATTTCAGAAACATGTGAAGAAGGTGGTTAACATGGTCAAGTTTCGATTTTCCAAAAACAGACATAGTGGGGCAAAAAAGTATTTAGTCAGCCACCAATTGTGCAAGTTCTCCCACTTAAAAAGATGAGAGAGGCCTGTAATTTTCATCATAGGTACACTTCAACTATGAGAGACAAAATGAGAAAAAAATCCATTGTAGGATTTTTAATGAATTTATTTGCAAATTATGGTGGAAAATAAGTATTTGGTCACCTACAAACAAGCAAGATTTCTGGCTCTCACAGACCTGTAACTTCTTCTTTAAGAGGCTCCTCTGTCCTCCACTCGTTACCTGTATTAATGGCACCTGTTTGAACTTGTTATCAGTATAAAAGACACCTGTCCACAACCTCAAACAGTCACACTCCAAACTCTACTATGGCCAAGACCAAAGAGCTGTCAAAGGACATCAGAAACAAAATTGTAGACCTGCACCAGGCTGGGAAGACTGAATCTGCAATAGGTAAGCAGCTTGGTGTGAAGAAATCAACTGTGGGAGCAATTATTAGGAAATGGAAGACATACAAGACCACTGATGATCTCCCTCGATCTGGGGCTCCACGCAAGATCTCACCCCGTGGGGTCAAAATGATCACAAGAACGGTGAGCAAAAATCCCAGAACCACACCGGGGGACCTAGTGAATGACCTGCTGAGAGCTGGGACCAAAGTAACAAAGGCTACCATCAGTAACACACTACGCCGCCAGGGACTCAAATCCTGCAGTGCCAGACGTGTCCCCCTGCTTAAGCCAGTACATGTCCAGGCCCGTCTGAAGTTTGCTAGAGAGCATTTGGATGATCCAGAAGAGGATTGGGAGAATGTCATATGGTCAGATGAAACCAAAATAGAACTTTTTGGTAAAAACTCAACTCGTCGTGTTTGGAGGAGAAAGAATGCTGAGTTGCATCCAAAGAACACCATACCTACTGTGAAGCATGGGGGTGGAAACATCATACTTTGGGGCTGTTTTTCTGCAAAGGGACCAGGACGACTGATCCGTGTAAAGGAAAGAATGAATGGGGCCATGTATCGTGAGATTTTGAGTGAAAACCCCCTTCCATCAGCAAGGGCATTGAATATGAAACGTGGCTGGGTCTTTCATCATGACAATGATCCCAAACACACCGACCGGGCAACGAAGGAGTGGCTTCATAAGAAGCATTTCAAGGTCCTGGAGTGGCCTAGCCAGTCTCCAGATCTCAACCCCATAGAAAATCTTTGGAGGGAGTTGAAAGTCTGTGTTGCCCAGCGACAGCCCCGAAACATCACTGCTCTAGAGGAGATCTGCATGGAGGAAAGGGCCAAAATACCAGCAACAGTGTGTGAAAACCTTCATTGCCAACAAAGGGTATATAACAAAGTATTGAGATAAACCTTTGTTATTGACCAAATACTTATTTTCCACCATAATTTGCAAATAAATTCATTAAAAATCCTACAATGTGATTTTCTGGATATTTTTTTCTCATTTTGTCTCTCATAGTTGAAGTGTACCTATGATGAAAATTACAGGCCTCTCATCTTTTTAAGTGGGAGAACTTGCACAATTGGTGGCTGACTAAATACTTTTTTGCCCCACTGTGTGTATGTATGTATGTATATATATATATATCCATCCATCCATCCATCCATCCATCCATCCATCCATCCATCCATCCATCCATCCATCCATCCATCCATCCATCCATCCATCCATCCATCCATCCATCCATCCATCTATCCAACCAACCAAATCGGACTTAACTGATTGATTTGACGAATATCCACTTTGTTAGATCAGAATTGTTTAATTTGCGCCACTCTTGTCAACGGAACATCTGCGTTCCATTTACCGCATATATGTTGATGATGTAGCTTCTAGAAGTATTCTAACTGCTCTATGATGATTCTGTAGCTTCTAGAAGTATTCTAACTGCTCTATGATGATGCTGTAGCTTCTAGAAGTATTCTAACTGCTCTATGATGATGCTGTAGCTTCTAGAAGTATTCTAACTGCTCTATGATGATGCTGTAGCTTCTAGAAGTATTCTAACTGCTCTATGATGATGCTGTAGCTTCTAGAAGTATTCTAACTGCTCTATGATGATTCTGTAGCTTCTAGAAGTATTCTAACTGCTCTATGATGATTATGTAGCTTCTAGAAGTATTCTAACTGCTCTATGATGATGCTGTAGCTTCTAGAAGTATTCTAACTGCTATGATGATGCTGTAGCTTCTATAAGTATTCTAACTGCTCTATGATGATGCTGTAGCTTCTAGAAGTATTCTAACTGCTCTATGATGATGCTGTAGCTTCTAGAAGTATTCTAACTGCTCTATGATGATGCTGTAGCTTCTAGAAGTATTCTAACTGCTCTATGATGATGCTGTAGCTTCTAGAAGTATTCTAACTGCTCTATGTTGATGCTGTAGCTTCTAGAAGTATTCTAACTGCTCTATGATGATGATGATGATGATGATGATGATGTAGCTTCTAGAAGTATTCTACCTGCTCTATGATGATGCTGTAGCTTCTAGAAGTATTCTAACTGCTCTATGATGATGCTGTAGCTTCTAGAAGTGTTCTAACTACAGTAGAACTAGAGCCACCGGGCTGTCACATGGAGTGACCTACAGTAGAACTATTAATAGATGATCTATAGTACAGGCTCACTGCCACCTGAGGAAGGAGAGGACACACACACACACACACACGGCTAACACACACATAACGGTTTCCTGGGGCCAGTAGGTACTGAGAGAGGAGTATGAGCAGAGTCTGTGTGGGACTGGACTGGATCCAACATGGAGGCATCTCCTTTCCTCTAGTCTAGCTGTACATATAAGTGTATTCGGGGTAGAGGCCTTTAGGGTTTCTGTCTCCTGGCATATATCATTACTCATGACACCTGTCACACACCTCAAACACATGGCCTAGCAGATGCACCCCTTCCTTCCAAGAACGTATCCCCCCCTGACTGATGGCAGCACGAGGCTAAAAGAACTGAACCACAGAAATGGTAGTGATTTTGTCTGTCTGTCTGTCCTAGCCTGGCTGTCTGTCTGTCCTAGCCTGGCTGTCTGTCTGTCCTAGCCTGGCTGCCTGTCTGTCCTAGCCTGGCTGCCTGTCTGTCCTAGCCTGGCTGCCTGTCTGTCCTAGCCTGGCTGCCTGTCTGTCCTAGCCTGGCTGCCTGTCTGTCCTAGCCTGTCTGTCCTAGCCTGTCTGTCCTAGCCTGTCTGTCCTAGCCTGGCTGTCTGTCCTAGCCTGTCTGTCTGTCCTAGCCTGGCTGTCTGTCCTAGCCTGTCTGTCTGTCCTAGCCTGGCTGTCTGTCCTAGCCTGGCTGTCTGTCTGTCTGTCTGTCCTAGCCTGGCTGTCTGTCTGTCTGTCTGTCCTAGCCTGGCTGTCTGTCTGTCCTAGCCTGGCTGTCTGTCTGTCTGTCCTAGCCTGTCTGTCCTAGACTGTCTGTCTGCCTGTCTGTCTGTCCTAGCCTGGCTGTCTGTCCTAGCCTGGCTGCCTGTCTGTCTTAGCCTGGCTGTCAGTCTGTCTGTCTGTATGTCTGTCTTAGCCTGGCTTTCTTAGCCTGGCTGCCAGTCTGTCTGTCCTAGCCTGGCTGCCTGTCTGTCTGTCCTAGCCTGTCTGTCCTAGCCTGGCTGCCTGTCTGTCTGTCCTAGCCTGTCTGTCCTAGCCTGGCTGCCTGTCTGTCTGCCTGTCTGTCTGTCTTAGTCTGTCTGTCTGTCTGTCTGTCTGTCTGTCTGTCTGTCTGTCTGTCTTAGCCTGGCTTTCTTAGCCTGGCTGCCAGTCTGTCTGTCCTAGCCTGGCTGCCAGTCTGTCTGTCTGTCCTAGCCTGGCTGCCTGTCTGTCTGTCTGTCCTAACTCCTTCTGGAATTGTCATTACATTTACATTGAAGTCATTCAGCAGGCTCTTATCCAGAGCGACTGGATAAGTTGGCAAGAGCCGAACCAGATCTGGGTCCAGGCTAGTCTATGTCTGTCCTCATTGTGCCAACAAGAAAACATCTGACTTATAGGTTGTGTTCTAGATGAGTATAGTACACTTTCAAAGATTTTACTGAGTTACAGTTCATGTAAGGAAATCTGTCAATTTAAATGAATAAATTAGGCCTGACTGGGAATACAGATATGCTGATACTGTACCAAAAAAAAAAAATATATATATATATATGGGTGTGGATCAGAAAAGCAGTCAGTATCTGGTGTGACCACCATTTGCCTCATGCAGCGTGACACATCTCCTTCACATAGAATTGATCAGGCTGTTGATTGTGGCCTGTGGAATGTTGTCCCACTACTCTTCAATGGCTGTGCGAAGTTGCTGGATATAGGAGGGAACTGGAACACGCTGTCCTACACGTCGATACAGAGCATCCCAAACATGCTCAATGGGTGACTTGTTTGCAGGCCATGGAAGAACTGGGACATTTTCAGCTAACATGAATTGTGTACAGATCCTTGTGACATGGAGCTGTGCATTATCATGCTGAAACATGAGGTGATGGCAGTGGATGAATGGCACGACAATGGGCCTCAGGATCTCGTCACGGTATCTCTGTGCATTCAAATGGCCATCAATAAAATGCAATTGTGTTCTTTGTCCGTAGCTTATTCCTGCCCATACCATAACCCCACCACCACTATGGGGCACTCTGTTCACAACGATGACTCTCACACAAACAACGCCATACACGCTGTCTGCCATCTGCCCGGTACAGTTGAAACCAGGATTCATTCATGAAGAGCACACTTCAGCGTGCCAGTGGCTATCGGAGATGAGCATTTGCCCACTGAAGTCGGTTACGACACCAAACTGCAGTCAGGTCCAGACACTGTTGAGGACCATGAGCCCACAGATGAGCTTGTTTGTGCAGAAATTCTTCCGTTGTGCAAACCCACAGTTTCATCAGCTGTTCGGGTGGCTGGTCTCAGTCAATCCTGCAGGTGAAGAAGCCATAGGTGCACCTGTGTAATGATCATGCTGTTTAATCAGCTTCTTGATATACCACAACTGTTCTGTGGATGGATTATCTTGGCAAAGGTGAAATGCTCACTAACAGGGAAATTTGAGAGAAATAAGTTTTTTGTGCACATGGAACAATTTTGGGATCTCTTATTTCAGCTCATGAAACACAGGACCAATTCAGTTTACTGTATGTGACCTGAAATGGGAAGATCAATGTTTTTCTCTTTTCCTCTCCTCCCCCTCCACCACCTCTCCTCTCTCCCTCCTCTGTCTATCCTCTCTCCCATTTCTCTCTCATCTCTCTCTCACAGACCTGGATAAGTTGGACAGTGAGAAGAATGAGATGAACCAGACAGATATAGCAGCACTGCATCATTTCTACTCTAAACACATAGACTTCCCTGATGACCAAACCCTCACTGTGCTCTTTGGACAGGTAAGGAGGATAGGATCTAGTTTTTATAGATCTATGTTACAGCAGCTCGGCATCATCACTACTACTGTAGTCACAGTCACAGGTAGCCTGGCTAACTCGACTCACGTGGTACACAGGTAGCCTGGCTAACTCGACTCACGTGGCACACAGGTAGCCTGGCTAACTCGACTCACGTGGTACACAGGTAGCCTGGCTAACTCGACTCACGTGGTACACAGGTAGCCTGGCTAACTCGACTCACGTGGTACACAGGTAGCCTGGCTAACTCGACTCACGTGGTACACAGGTAGCCTGGCTAACTCGACTCACGTGGTACACAGGTAGCCTGGCTAACTTGATTTGAACAGGAGGCCGTTGTAAATGCAGTATTCAAGCCGAAATGTGCTGATCTTTAATTGGTTCTCTCAAATGTTTTTTTTAGATCCTGTGGGTTGAGACCTCACTTTGTTTGGATTTGAAACAGTTGTATTGGAGGTTGGTTGTGCTTGGGGGCGGTGCTCGGTGGCTGTGTGTGGTTGTCCATGTGGGAGTTTGAGTGAGAGACATAGAGAAGAACTAATCAGTAAAAGAAAACCCTGCCCCTTCGTTATCAACACATCGTGTCTACAACATCAAGGAGCCTTACAGACTCTGAAGTCAGGAAGACTTTGAGTTTGTTGTTAGCCAGACTAACTCACAGGTGGCCTCACCGTGCAATGTCAGCGCTTTGAAATCCTTGTTGCTCTAAATTGGCCGTCAGCTGTTGACAGCCAATCACAAGCAGCTGCTGCCCTTCCTTGGTTTATTCTTCTTATAAGGATCTTTTCCCTGTCCCATTCTTTACATATTAATGTTTTCCGGTCATTTCTACCACACTCTCCCTCTGCACTCCTCCTCCCCCCTCTCTCTCTTTCTCCCCCCTTTTTTAATTACATTAGTCAGGACAGACTGAGGGGCCTAACATATAGCCTTTAGTTTCATTACATTAGTCAGGACAGACTGAGGGGCCTAACATATAGCCTTTAGTTTCATTACATTAGTCAGGACAGACTGAGGGGCCTAACATATAGCCTTTAGTTTCATTACATTAGTCAGGACAGACTGAGGGGCCTAACATATAGCCTTTAGTTTCATTACATTAGTCAGGACAGACTGAGGGGCCTAACATATAGCCTTTAGTTTCATTACATTAGTCAGGACAGACTGATGGGCCTAACATATAGCCTTTAGTTTCATTACATTAGTCAGGACAGACTGAGGGGCCTAACATATAGCCTTTAGTTTCATTACATTAGTCAGGACAGACTGAGTGGCCTAACATATAGCCTTTAGTTTCATTACATTAGTCAGGACAGACTG
>CM042405.1:3319430-3541930 GCA_023634145.1 Thymallus thymallus | reverse complement strand
TCGTATCGACACGTCCTCTCTCTGTGTAGGTCGTATGGACACGTCCTCTCTCTGTGTAGGTCGTATCGACACGTCCTCTCTCTGTGTAGGTCGTATGGACACGTCCTCTCTCTGTGTAGGTCGTATGGACACGTCCTCTCTCTGTGTAGGTCGTATGGACACGTCCTCTCTCTGTGTAGGTCGTATGGACACGTCCTCTCTCTGTGTAGGTCGTATGGACACGTCCTCTCTCTGTGTAGGTCGTATGGACACGTCCTCTCTCTGTGTAGGTCGTATGGACACGTCCTCTCTCTGTGTAGGTCGTATGGACACGTCCTCTCTCTGTGTAGGTCGTATGGACACGTCCTCTCTCTGTGTAGGTCGTATGGACACGTCCTCTCTCTGTGTAGGTCGTATCGACCCGTCCTCTCTCTGTGTAGGTCGTATCGACCCGTCCTCTCTCTGTGTAGGTCGTATTGACACGTCCTCTCTCTGTGTAGGTCTTCAACAGTTACATTGACCTGCTCTACCCAACGGACGACAGGAACGAGAGACTGAGAGATTCTTACTTCTTTACCTGCGTGTGTGATGAGTGTGCAACCCGGTCTAAGGTACAGTAACCTAATAACTACAGATGTACAAACCAGACCAAAATAGATCACTGTAACTAGCACATAGCCTATGGAAATACTACTACTACAATACTATTACTACCAATACTACTGATGACACAACCACTACTATTTCACAACCATGAATAGGTTTACAGGAGGGTAGCTATACAGGAACAGGGTTGGAGAGTCCTGGTGTGAACATACAGGAGGGTGGCTCTACAGGAACAGGGTTGGAGAGTCCTGGTGTGAACATACAGGAGGGTGGCTCTACAGGAACAGGGTTGGAGAGTCCTGGTGTGAACATACAGGAGGGTAGCTCTACAGGAACAGGGTTGGAGAGTCCTGGTGTGAACATACAGGAGGGTAGCTATACAGGAACAGGGTTGGAGAGTCCTGGTGTAAACCTACAGGAGGGTAGCTCTACAGGAACAGGGTTGGAGAGTCCTGGTGTGAACATACAGGAGGGTAGCTATACAGGAACAGGGTTGGAGAGTCCTGGTGTAAACCTACAGGAGGGTGGCTCTACAGGAACAGGGTTAACCTACAGGAGGGTGGCTCTACAGGAACAGGGTTGGAGAGTCCTGGTGTGAACATACAGGAGGGTAGCTATACAGGAACAGGGTTGGAGAGTCCTGGTGTAAACCTACAGGAGGGTGGCTCTACAGGAACAGGGTTAACCTACAGGAGGGTGGCTCTACAGGAACAGGGTTGGAGAGTCCTGGTGTAAACCTACAGGAGGGTAGCTCTACAGGAACAGGGTTGGAGAGTCCTGGTGTGATAAAGGTGTGGGACACAAAGCAGTAAAGGTGTGTGTGTGTTTTATTGGTCGGAGTGTGTCCTCATTGTGTGCAAAGTAGAATACATGCATTCCCCTTTGGAGCCATTCTAGCCCTGTTTAACCCCAAAACCTTGTTTATTTCAGTCTCAGACTTTCTCTCTCTCTCCTTCCTTTCTCTCTCTCACCCCCCCCCCCCCCCCTTTTTAGGATGGCGCTAAGATGGAGCTTCATAAGTTGAGCTGCCCCCCACAGCCAGAGGAGGTCAGAGAGATGGTTCACTACGCCAGGAATGTTATTGAAGAGTTCCGTAGGGCTAAGCACTACAAGAATATCCTTCTGTTTCCCTACTGTAAACCTCTCCTTCTCTACCTCCTCTCCTTCTCCACCTCCTCTCCTTCTCCACCTCCTCTCCTTCTCCACCTCCTCTCCTTCTCCACCTCCTCTCCTTCTCCACCTCCTCTCCTATGGTGTGGGAGGGGAGGTTTGATTGACAGTGGGGCGTGTAAATGCCTGGACATAGTGTGGGAGGGGACGTTTGATTGACAGTGGGGCGTGTGCTGCGCTGTAGAAATGTCAGGTATTCAGTTCCTGTGCTGTATGTGACTGATGTTGTGTAGTAGGTCCAGTGGCACAACCTTATGAATGGACCTTCAATACCTTCTCAGACTAGAAGGGATCTGCCCTTTTACCCACAAATCACTCCTGCACAGCCAACGTTATGAATTTTAGTCCATAGCTGAATTACATTTCTCCCCCTTTACACCCTAACATTGGACTGGTGTAAGCAGTATTGAGTCTTTAACCCCCTAGTGATCTGTGTTGTATTGAGTCCTTAACCCCCTAGTGATCTGTGTTGTATTGAGTCTTTAACCCCCTAGTGATCTGTGTTGTATTGAGTCCTTAACCCCCTAGTGATCTGTTGTATTGAGTCTTTAACCCCCTAGTGATCTGTTGTATTGAGTCCTTAACCCCCTAGTGATCTGTGTTGTATTGAGTCCTTAACCCCCTAGTGATCTGGTTTGTATTGAGTCCTTAACCCCCTAGTGATCTGTGTTGTATTGAGTCCTTAACCCCCTAGTGATCTGTGTTGTATTGAGTACTTAACCCCCTAGTGATCTGTGTTGTATTGAGTCTTTAACCCCCTAGTGATCTGTGTTGTATTGAGTCCTTAACCCCCTAGTGATCTGTGTTGTATTGAGTCCTTAACCCCCTAGTGATCTGTGTTGTATTGAGTCTTTAACCCCCTAGTGATCTGTGTTGTATTGAGTCTTTAACCCCCTAGTGATCTGTGTTGTATTGAGTCCTTAACCCCCTAGTGATCTGTGTTGTATTGAGTCCTTAACCCCCTAGTGATCTGGTTTGTATTGAGTCCTTAACCCCCTAGTGATCTGTGTTGTATTGAGTCCTTAACCCCCTAGTGATCTGTGTTGTATTGAGTACTTAACCCCCTAGTGATCTGTGTTGTATTGAGTCTTTAACCCCCTAGTGATCTGTGTTGTATTGAGTCCTTAACCCCCTAGTGATCTGTGTTGTATTGAGTCCTTAACCCCCTAGTGATCTGTGTTGTATTGAGTCCTTAACCCCCTAGTGATCTGTGTTGTATTGAGTCCTTAACCCCCTAGTGATCTGTGTTGTATTGAGTCCTTAACCCCCTAGTGATCTGTGTTGTATTGAGTCTTTAACCCCCTAGTGATCTGTGTTGTATTGAGTCTTTAACCCCCTAGTGATCTGTGTTGTATTGAGTCCTTAACCCCCTAGTGATCTGTGTTGTATTGAGTCTTTAACCCCCTAGTGATCTGTGTTGTATTGAGTCCTTAACCCCCTAGTGATCTGTGTTGTATTGAGTCCTTAACCCCCTAGTGATCTGTGTTGTATTGAGTCTTTAACCCCCTAGTGATCTGTGTTGTATTGAGTCTTTAACCCCCTAGTGATCTGTGTTGTATTGAGTCCTTAACCCCCTAGTGATCTGTGTTGTATTGAGTCCTTAACCCCCTAGTGATCTGTGTTGTATTGAGTCTTTAACCCCCTAGTGATCTGTGTTGTATTGAGTACTTAACCCCCTAGTGATCTGTGTTGTATTGAGTCTTTAACCCCCTAGTGATCTGTGTTGTATTGAGTCCTTAACCCCCTAGTGATCTGTGTTGTATTGAGTCTTTAACCCCCTAGTGATCTGTGTTGTATTGAGTCCTTAACCCCCTAGTGATCTGTGTTGTATTGAGTCCTTAACCCCCTAGTGATCTGTGTTGTATTGAGTCTTTAACCCCCTAGTGATCTGTGTTGTATTGAGTCTTTAACCCCCTAGTGATCTGTGTTGTATTGAGTCCTTAACCCCCTAGTGATCTGTGTTGTATTGAGTCCTTAACCCCCTAGTGATCTGTGTTGTATTGAGTCTTTAACCCCCTAGTGATCTGTGTTGTATTGAGTCTTTAACCCCCTAGTGATCTGTGTTGTATTGAGTCCTTAACCCCCTAGTGATCTGTGTTGTATTGAGTCTTTAACCCCCTAGTGATCTGTGTTGTATTGAGTCTTTAACCCCCTAGTGATCTGTGTTGTATTGAGTCTTTAACCCCCTAGTGATCTGTGTTGTATTGAGTCCTTAACCCCCTAGTGATCTGTGTTGTATTGAGTCCTTAACCCCCTAGTGATCTGTGTTGTATTGAGTCCTTAACCCCCTAGTGATCTGTGTTGTATTGAGTCCTTAACCCCCTAGTGATCTGTGTTGTATTGAGTCTTTAACCCCCTAGTGATCTGTGTTGTATTGAGTCTTTAACCCCCTAGTGATCTGTGTTGTATTGAGTCTTTAACCCCCTAGTGATCTGTGTTGTATTGAGTCCTTAACCCCCTAGTGATCTGTGTTGTATTGAGTCCTTAACCCCCTAGTGATCTGTGTTGTATTGAGTCTTTAACCCCCTAGTGATCTGTGTTGTATTGAGTCTTTAACCCCCTAGTGATCTGTGTTGTATTGAGTCCTTAACCCCCTAGTGATCTGTGTTGTATTGAGTCCTTAACCCCCTAGTGATCTGTGTTGTATTGAGTCTTTAACCCCCTAGTGATCTGTGTTGTATTGAGTCTTTAACCCCCTAGTGATCTGTGTTGTATTGAGTCTTTAACCCCCTAGTGATCTGTGTTGTATTGAGTCTTTAACCCCCTAGTGATCTGTGTTGTATTGAGTCCTTAACCCCCTAGTGATCTGTGTTGTATTGAGTCCTTAACCCCCTAGTGATCTGTGTTGTATTGAGTCCTTAACCCTCTAGTGATCTGTGTTGTATTGAGTCTTTAACCCCCTAGTGATCTGTGTTGTATTGAGTCCTTAACCCTCTAGTGATCTGTGTTGTATTGAGTCTTTAACCCCCTAGTGATCTGTGTTGTATTGAGTCCTTAACCCTCTAGCACGCCCTAGTGAGCTGCTGGAGATCTGCGAGTTGAGCCAGGAGAAGATGGGCTCTATATTTGCTGACACTAACGTGTACATGCTGCACATGATGTACCAGGCCATGGGAGTGTGTCTGTACATGCAGGACTGGGACGGAGCCATGAGCTACGGAGAGAAGATCATTCAACCATACAGGTGACCAAAACATTCAGCAGATGCTTTTATCCAAAGCGTGTAAAAGGAACGCTCCCTTTGAGTAAAGGAACGCTCCCTTTGAGTAAAGGAACGCTCCCTTTGAGTAAAGGAACGCTCCCTTTGAGTAAAGGAACGCTCCCTTTGAGTAAAGGAACGCTCCCTTTGAGTAAAGGAACGCTCCCTTTGAGTAAAGGAACGCTCCCTTTGAGTAAAGGAACGCTCCCTTTGAGTAAAGGAACGCTCCCTTTGAGTAAAGGAACGCTCCCTTTGAGTGAATGTGGGTAAAAGCACGCCCAAACATAAGGAACAGCGTTTACATTCCACTCCACCACTGATTTGTTCATCTCTCCTGCGTGTCCAGTGTCCACTACCCAGCCTATTCTCTGAACGTGGCCTCCATGTACCTGAAGCTGGGCCGACTATACCTGGGACTGGAGAGGAAGACCCAGGGAGTCAAGGCATTAAAGAAGGTAACACCTCGTCATTCACCAGGGTATTCAGGAAGTACACTGACCATTCCAATTCTCTATCATGCTTTTCAATTAGGAACGTTTGGAATTGGAATTTGGTTTACTTTCTGAATTGAATAGGAATTTACTCCAACCCTGTCTCTCTCACACACACACACACACACACACACACACACACACACACCTGGGCCTTGATCAATGCATTTCTGTAGCTCTCTGGCTGAGTCAGAGATCTCTGATCTAGGGTTCCCACTAGATGTCCAAGTTTATCAGTGTGGTTAGGATTAAGGTTAGGTATAAAATCTGATCAAAAATATATATATAATTTTTAGAAATAGTCATGGTTTATGTCTTTGCAATTTAGCCAGATAGTGATGACCAACAAATGTTGATGGGTAACGTGTCACTTCCTGATTCCTGTCCAGGCGATAGCCATCATGGAAGTGGCTCATGGGAAGGATCACCATTACGTAACAGAGGTCAAACAAGAGGTGGAGGAGGTGAAGTAAGGAGGAGGAGGAGGTGAAGAAGAGGAGGGGAAGAAGAAGAGGAGGAGGTGAAGAAAAGGAGGTGGAGGAGGAGGAGGTGAAGAAGAAGAGGAAGGTGGAGGGGGAGGAGGTGAAGAAGAAGAGGGGGAGGTGAAGAAGGGGAGGAAGGATGAGGAGGGAGAGAGCAAAGGGCTTCTCCAAAGCCTGGGTCAAAAAACAAAAAATCTACATAACTAAAAACTAAACGGCTGCACGGCATGCATCCTATACCTCTCCCTTACGTGTATCTCTCTCTCCATCTCCCTCAGTCTGTTGTTTAACTCAGTGATGTCAAATCTGTTTTTTTGTGTCATACATACAGGCAGTTAACTAGTCAGTGAAAAGAGACGGTGGCCCCAGTATTTCGTTCATCAGTTGTTTTTGCTGAACTGGCTGCTTCATGCACTGTGACGTCTTAGACAGTACATAATGAGGGTATTTTTATGTACTGGGTAGCAGTATTGCTGTAACTGGCAAAGACTGTTGTAGTTTTTAGTTTGTTCCTGGCCTGGACTAGCCCTTGTATCTGCCTCAACTGTTATGAAAAGAGAACTCATGAATTTACAAATCATGTTTGTATTAACCGATGATGGGTTTCTCTCCTCTCATACAAGGTAGCAAAGTGAGAGAACAATACAATAAAATTATAATAATTGATGAGTGTTTGTCTTACAGCACAGACCTTGTTGAACAACTTTTGTCCTTTTGTCTGTTGTCTCTCACTCATATACTGTCTCTGTACCGACCTGAACCGAAGCAGGGTTGGCCTCAATTCCAACGGAAAGTAAACCAAATTCCAAATGTTTCTCATTGGCGAGAATTTACATTTCAGCTTACTTCCTGAATTGACTGTAGTTGATATGGAATTGGCCCCAACCCTGAAGGGAAGTAATTTATTCAATGTCATCACATATATTTTTGTTGTTGTAGTAAGATAACCATAACCCCCAATCTTAACCTTAACCATTAGGGGAATGAAAACATACCTGGCCTAGAATCACTGGTTAGGGCAGTGTTTCCCAAACTGTCCTGGGGACCTCAAGGGGGGGAACGTTTAGTTTTTTGCTTATATAGAATTCAAATAATCAACACATTAAGAAGCTTTGCTTATTTGAATCAGCTGTGTAGTGCTTTGTTGCAGTCGGTTGAGCAGGACGCTTGTAATACCAGGGCAGTGGGTTTGATTCCCGGGACCACTTATACGTCAAATTTATACATGCATGGATAAAAGCATCTGCTGAATTGCATATATTAGTGCTAGGACAAAAAAACAAAACATGCACCCCTTGAGGTCCCCAGAACTGAGCGTGGAAACGTTGGGTTAGACAACTTCTGCTTCAACTTAATTGTCCTCTCTCCTGTGGCAAATATTGTTTCAATGTTAGTTTGGCATGGACTACCCAAATAAATATAAAACTGAGAATTTTGTTATGTTTTTTTCTTTATTCACTTGGGTGTATGGTCTACAAACTTTAATTGTGAAATAACACATTTTATTCAGTTCGATCTGTTATGAATTTGATGACGATCCTCAGATGAACCAAAAGAAGGAAGAAGCCAGGTACTTTCTGGGGAAATGGAAGCAGAAGTGACACCTCACACACTACCCAATGTGCAAGCAGTGCATTTCATCAACCAATGGTTTCCTGACACCTCATCGACAGGGCAGTCAGGCATCGGGTGACTATATCATGATGTGGTTAGAATATATGTTCAATACCTATCCAGGCGTTGTAAGATCTGGCATGTGTTTGGAATCTAGTAGGGATTGAAGTAAACCATTCTGTTGGGGGAGGTGGACCGGAGAGACTGGTTTCAGGATGATGACTCCTCTGTTCTCTATGGTCTGTGTAAGATTTACCCCGTGTGACTCCGCCACCCTCCATTAGCCCCACCAGTGGACACAGGTAGAGCATGGCACTTCCAATGCCAGGGTTGTGGGTTCGATTCCCACAGGGGACCAGTACAAGGGTGGAAAAATTATGAAAATGTATGCACTCACTACTGAATCTCTGGATAAGAGCGTCTGGTAAATGACTCACTACTGAAAGTCTCTGGATAGGAGCGTCTGGTAAATGACTCACTACTGAATCTCTGGATAAGAGCGTCTGGTAAATGACTCACTACTGAAAGTCTCTCTGGATAGGAGCGTCTGCTAAATGACTCACTACTGAATCTCTCTGGATAGGAGCGTCTGCTAGATGACTCACTACTGAATCTCTCTGGATAAGAGCGTCTGCTAGATGACTCACTACTGAATCTCTCTGGATAAGAGCGTCTGCTAGATGACTCACTACTGAATCTCTCTGGATAAGAGCGTCTGCTAGATGACTCGCTACTGAATCTCTCTGGATAAGAGCGTCTGCTAGATGACTCGCTACTGAATCTCTCAGGATAAGAGCGTCTGCTAGATGACTTACTACTGAATCTCTTAGGATAAGAGCGTCTGCTAGATGACTTACTACTGAATCTCTCAGGATAAGAGCGTCTGCTAGATGACTCACTACTGAATCTCTCAGGATATGAGCGTCTGGTAGATGACTCAAATATAGGACGACACAAAGGGCTAGCCCAGGTGTTGCTGATGCCTGCCAGATCTTACAACGCCTGGATAGGTATTTTAAGTATCAGCTAACCACATCGTGTAATTAGCTGATAAGATGTTTATTTTATAAATTTTTTCATTGAACCTTTATTTAACTAGGAAAGTCAGTTAAGAACAAATTCTTATTTACAATGACGGCCTATACAGGGTCATCCCCTGGAGCAACAGCCTACCTACAGGGTCAGCCCTTGGAGCAACAGCCTACCTACAGGGTCAGCCCCTGGAGCAACAGCCTACCTACAGGGTCAGCCTCTGGAGCAACAGCCTACCTACAGGGTCAGCCCCTGGAGCAACAGCCTACCTACAGGGTCAGCCCCTGGAGCAACAGCCTACCTACAGGGTCAGCCCCTGGAGCAACAGCCTACCAAAAGGCAAAAGGCCTCCTGCGGTGACGGAGGATTAAAACCAAATAAATAAAATATAGGACAAAACACACATCACGACAAGAGAGACAACACTACATAAAGAGAGACACCACAACACTACATAAAGAGAGACACCACAACACTACATAAAGAGAGACACCACAACACTACTTAAAGAGAGACACCACAACACTACATAAAGAGAGACACCACAACACTACATAAAGAGAGACAACACTACAAAGAGAGACAGCACAACACTACATAAAGAGAGACACCACAACACTACATAAAGAGAGACACCACAACACTACATAGAGAGACACCACAACACTACATAAAGAGAGACACCACAACACTTCATAAAGAGAGACACCACAACACTTCATAAAGAGAGACACCACAACACTACATAAAGAGAGACACCACAACACTTCATAAAGAGAGACACCACAACACTACATAAAGAGAGACACCACAACACTACATAAAGAGAGACACCACAACACTACATAAAGAGAGACAACACAACACTACATAAAGAGAGACACCACAACACTACATAAAGAGAGACACCACAACACTACATAGAGAGACACCACAACACTACATAAAGAGAGACACCACAACACTTCATAAAGAGAGACAACACAACACTACATAAAGAGAGACAACACTACATAAAGAGAGACACCACAACACTACATAAAGAGACACCACACCACTACATAAAGAGAGACACCACAACACTACATAAAGAGAGACACCACAACACTACATAGAGACAACACTACATATAGAGAGACACCACACCACTACATAAAGAGAGACACCACAACACTACATAAAGAGAGACACCACAACACTACATAGAGACAACACTACATATAGAGAGACACCACAACACTACATAAAGAGAGAGACCACACCACTACATAAAGAGAGACACCACAACACTACATAAAGAGAGACACCACAACACTACATAGAGACAACACTACATAAAGAGAGACAACACAACACTACATAAAGAGAGACACCACAACACTACATAGAGAGACACCACAACACTACATAAAGAGAGACACCACAACACTACATAAAGAGAGACACCACAACACTACATAAAGAGAGACACCACAACACTACATAAAGAGAGACACCACAACACTACATAAAGAGAGACACCACAACACTACATAAAGAGAGACAACACAACACTACATAAAGAGAGACACCACAACACTACATAAAGAGAGACAACACTACATAAAGAGAGACACCACAACACTACATAAAGAGAGACACCACAACACTACATAAAGAGAGACAACACAACACTACATAAAGAGAGACACCACAACACTACATAAAGAGAGACACCACAACACTACATAAAGAGAGACAACACTACATAAAGAGAGACACCACAACACTACATAGAGACAACACTACATAAAGAGAGACACCACAACACTACATAAAGAGAGACAACACTACATAAAGAGAGACACCACAACACTACATAAAGAGAGACACCACAACACTACATAAAGAGAGACACCACAACACTACATAAAGAGAGACAACACAACACTACATAAAGAGAGACAACACAACACTACATAAAGAGACACCACAACACTACATAAAGAGAGACACCACAACACTACATAAAGAGAGACACCACAACACTACATAAAGAGAGACACCACAACACTACATAAAGAGAGACAACACAACACTACATAAAGAGACACCACAACACTACATAAAGAGAGACACCACAACACTACATAAAGAGACACCACAACACTACATAAAGAGAGACACCACAACACTACATAAAGAGAGACAACACAACACTACATAAAGAGAGACACCACAACACTACATAAAGAGAGACACCACAACACTACATAAAGAGAGACACCACAACACTACATAAAGAGAGACACCACAACACTACATAAAGAGAGACAACACTACATAAAGAGAGACACCACAACACTACATAGAGACAACACTACATAAAGAGAGACACCACAACACTACATAAAGAGAGACAACACTACATAAAGAGAGACACCACAACACTACATAAAGAGAGACACCACAACACTACATAAAGAGAGACACCACAACACTACATAAAGAGAGACAACACAACACTACATAAAGAGAGACAACACAACACTACATAAAGAGACACCACAACACTACATAAAGAGAGACACCACAACACTACATAAAGAGAGACACCACAACACTACATAAAGAGAGACACCACAACACTACATAAAGAGAGACAACACAACACTACATAAAGAGACACCACAACACTACATAAAGAGAGACACCACAACACTACATAAAGAGACACCACAACACTACATAAAGAGAGACACCACAACACTACATAAAGAGAGACACCACAACACTACATAAAGAGAGACACCACAACACTACATAAAGAGAGACAACACAACACTACATAAAGAGAGACAACACAACACTACATAAAGAGAGACAACACAACACTACATAAAGAGAGACAACACAACACTACATAAAGAGAGACAACACAACACTACATAGAGACAACACAACACTACATAAAGAGAGACACCACAACACTACATAAAGAGAGACACCACAACACTACATAAAGAGAGACAACACAACACTACATAAAGAGAGACAACACAACACTACATAAAGAGAGACACCACAACACGCAGCTGTGTTTCCTCTGCCTCACCTGTTTTTCTACAGTCAAAAGACTACAATAGTCTATTGTCAACCAACGCAGCCATCACTGCAGCTTTTTAACATAGAAGTCAACCTATTTTCTGTAGTTTCAAAATTACAAAGCAGTAATTTTTAACTGAGTTTTATTTTGTATCTTTTTATTTAACTAGGCAAGTCAGTAAATAATAAATTCTTATCTACAATGACGGCCTACCCCGGCCAAACTAGGACGACACTGGGCCAATTTTGCGCTGCTCTATGGGACTCCCAATCACAGCTGGATAATGATACAGCCTGGATTTGAACCAGGGTCTGTAGCGACGCCTCTAGCATTGGGATGCAGTGCCACTCTGGAGCCCATTAAACATTTATTCTATTCAAAATTGACCACAAAGTGTAAATAGGATAATTTGGTAATAAAGTCAGTTTTGTCCAAAACTGCTATTTATTTGAGATGATAGTAACAAAATGTATGTCACGGAATGAAGAGTTTTGTATGGGTTGGGTTTATTTCAATCCTTCCCACAGCTGGCAGCACCCAGGTAATCATCAATCAGAGTGCAACGACAATGACGTTCGATATCCCTATAGGGCTAGTTAGGGACCATCAGTAAATTACACAATTTACTGTACATGGGACAATATTTTAATGTCAATAGCTCCAAATTTCAATGACTTAAATTGTAGAAATTCATATACAAATATTAAAAGCACTTAATGACTGAAAGATGTGCAACATGAACATTTTGTCCCATTTACATTGAGTAATTTATTGACGGTCCCTAACTAGCCTCCTAACTTTCTCCCGAGTGGCGCAGCGGTCTAAGGCACTGCATCGCAGTGCTATAAGCGTCACTACAGACCCTGGTTCGATCCTGGACTGTATCACAACCGGCCATAATTGGGAGTCCCGTAGGGCGGCGCACAATTGGCCCAGCGTCGTCCGAGTTAGGGGCTGTTGTAAATAAGAATTTGTTCTTAACTGACTTGCCTAGTTAAAATAACAGTTGAAAGCCTTGCCTGAAATGCATTCAGTTTGCTTGAACGTGTGTTGCATTGCATAACGGTTTGTACTGAAGGACATGTTTTCCCAAAGCGTTGTTGAACAGAGGTCTGTTTTCCCGTTGGGTGAGTGTGGCCAGGTGTGGCTTGGAGCAATGAGAGGTTTATTTTTTATTTCGACTTCAAATTGAGTTTGTTAACATGTATTAAATCATTCAAATAAGTTGATTCACCCACATAAGTATACCTGGATGCACATGTATCAACTTTGAAACATGGTTTCTTTGTTTGGGCTAATGGCTAATTGCTTCTACCTGTAACTCACACCTCCCACTATAGATGGCAGTAATTCATCACCTCACCTCAGTACCAAACGGGCAGTAATTCATCACCACACCTCATTACCAAATGGGCAGTAATTCACCACCTCACCTCAGTACCAAATGGGCAGTAATTCACCACCTCACCTCAGTACCAAATGGGCAGTAATTCACCACCTCACCTCAGTACCAAATGGGCAGTAATTCATCACATCACCTCAGTACCAAATGGGCAGTAATTCACCACCTCACCTCAGTACCAAATGGGCAGTAATTCACCACCTCACCTCAGTACCAAATGGGCAGTAATTCACTACCTCACCTCAGTACCAAATGGGCAGTAATTCATCACATCACCTCAGTACCAAATGGGCAGTAATTCACCACCTCACCTCAGTACCAAATGGGCAGTAATTCACCACCTCACCTCAGTACCAAATGGGCAGTAATTCACCATTGGTTGTTGTGTAATTGTTAGATATTACTGTTAGATATTACTGCACTGTCGGAACTAGAAGCACAAGCATTTTGCTACACCCGCATTAACATCTGCTGAACGTGTATGTGACCAATACATTTGATTTGATTTGATTTGTTCAATGCATCACCTCAGTACTAAATGGACAGTAATTCGCCATTGGTTTAATGCATCACCTCAGTACTAAATGGACAGTAATTCACCATTGGTTTAATGCATCACCTCAGTACTAAATGGGCAGTAATTCACCATTGGTTTAATGGACAGTAATTCACCATTGGTTTAATGGACAGTAATTCACCATTGGTTTAATGGACAATAATTCACCATTGGTTTAATGGACAGTAATTCACCATTGGTTTAATGGACAGTAATTCACCATTGGTTTAATGGACAGTAATTCACCATTGGTTTAATGGACAGTAATTCAACATTGGTTTAATGGACAGTAATTCACCATTGGTTTAATGGACAGTAATTCACCATTGGTTTAACGGACAGTAATTCACCATTGGTTTAATGGACAGTAATTCACCATTGGTTTAACGGACAGTAATTCACCATTGGTTTAATGGACAGTAATTCACCATTGGTTTAATGGACAGTAATTCACCATTGGTTTAATGGACAGTAATTCACCATTGGTTTAATGGACAGTGTAACATGACCATCACACTGCTCTCTACTAACACACTTTCAACCAACAACAAGACTCTACATTGCATGCATGTCACCAGCAGGTGGCACTGTTTCCCATAAAGTGTGTGTGTATACATTTGTGTGGATGTATTTAAAAAATTAAATCTAATTAAATGTTATTGGTCACATACTCATGTTAATGCAGGTGTCACGAATTGCTTGTGCTTCTAGTTCCGACAGTGCAGTAATATCTAACAGTAGTAATGAATTAGGCCTATATACATAAGGACTAGCGGCATGGACTAAGATACAGTAGTAGAGTATTGAATACAGTATATACCAATGAGATGGGGAACGCAAGATATGTAAACATTATTAAATGACTGTGATACCGAAGGATAGTATAGAATACAGTATATACATATGAGATGAGTTATGCCAGATATGTAAACATTATTAAAGTGACTAGTGTTCCATACCTTAAAGTGACCAGTGATTTCTAATCTTTAGGCAGCAGCCTCTAATGTGTTAGCGGTGGCTGTTTAGCTGTCTGATAACTATACTTAACCAGTAGTTCCCACAAGAATAGTAAACAAACCAATACTTAACCAACTGTGGACATTTTTATGGTCCCCACAAGGTCAAATGTTATTTATAGGGGGTTTATGGTTAAGGTTATAATTAGGTTAGGGGGTAGGGTTAGGGTTAGGGAGTATATGATTTTGAATGGGACTGAATTGTGTGTACGGTCGTTCTTGAATTGTGGTGGCATTTTGGGAGGGAAATAAATCTGTCTCATTTAAATGTATTGTGTGTAAATCTTCCCCATTGTAAATAAAGTAATATGGTAGCTTAAGGACTTTAAATCAGGTTTTTTTTACATTATGATAACATTGTCCCACCATTAGGAGCAGTAACACCAATGATGTTAACATCAATAAGACATTGTTGATATACTGTATAAGGATTTTCTGAATGGAGGCCATACATGCTCAAATCTAAGGTCATCAATCCTTTAAAAATCATTTACTAAAGTGATATGATTCATACTTTGGCTCAAAATATTATTTCCTTTCATTTAAATTTACTAACACAAAATTACACTTTGGATTCAGACACCAAATTATCAATGGAATCCTTAACTTTATGACATACAAGAAGGGTGTCATTCTTTAATATAGACCCCTCCCCCCGATATAGACCCCTCCCCCATAACAGAGAATGCTAGACCCCTTCCCCGATAACAGATAATGCTAGACCCCTCCCCCGATAACAGATAATGCTAGACCCCTCCCCCGATAACAGATAATGCTAGACCCCTCCCCCATAACAGAGAATGCTAGACCCCTCCCCCGATAACAGAGAATGCTAGACCCCTTCCCCGATAACAGAGAATGCTAGACCCCTCCTCCGATAACAGAGAATGCTAGACCCCTCCCCCGATAACAGAGAATGCTAGACCCCTCCCCCGATAACAGAGAATGCTAGACCCCTCCCCCGATAACAGAGAATGCTAGACCCCTCCCCCGATAACAGAGAATGCTAGACCCCTCCCCCGATAAAAGAGAATGCTAGACCCCTCCCCCGATAACAGAGAATGCTAGACAACTCCCCCGATAACAGAGAATGCTAGACAACTCCCCCGATAACAGAGAATGCTCAAGGTCCTTTGCAATCAAGATATTTTTGTTCTTATGTTTTATTCATTTTAGAAAATGTCTATACGTTTTCTTTTACTTTGAAAATGTGCGCTAGGTTGTGTAGATCTCTGATGTAATCCCTTTTTAACTGTGCAGCCGCTAGTGGGCTTTATGGATCTCCACTATCATCTGGGCTTTATGGATCTCCACTACCATCTGGGCTTTATGGATCTCCACTACCATCTGGGCTTTATGGATCTCCACTACCATCTGGGCTTTATGGATCTCCACTATCATCTGGGCTTTATGGATCTCCACTATCATCTGGGCTATATGGATCTCCACTATTGTCTGGGCTTTATGGATCTCCACTACGGTCTGGGCTTTGTGGATCTCCACTATCATCTGGGCTTTGTGGATCTCCACTATCATCTGGGCTTTATGTAGCTCCACTACCATCTGGGCTTTATGTAGCTCCACTATCGTCTGGGCTTGTTCTGTACAGACAGTAATACACTGTTGCCCCCTTGTGACCGGTTCGTACATAAAACATTCTCCATTATAGATATGACTGTACTGCGCAGCAGAGCACTAGCAAATGGCTCAGCTTAAAAATGTGAGTGATCAATTTAGGGATACCTGAGCCATGCCCGTACCCTAGTTATTGACAAATAAACAGACCCTACTCGGCCCCAACCCGATGCCGGGGCCGTCGGGCTCGTCAGGCTCGTGTTGAGTAGCAGAGCTCTACTGGGGATGAAGCTGGTGCGTGGGTTGGAGACTAGGCTGGGACTTGGGGATGAGATCGCTCTCCTCGCTCCCTGCAAAATATAGGCTGTGTTTTATTGCTCTCTGTAATCTGTCCTCATTTTACATTTTAATCCCATTACGGATGTTCTGCACAGGATGTCATTTTACATTTTAATCCCATTACGGATGTTCTGCACAGGATGTCATTTTACATTTTAATCCCATTACGGATGTTCTGCACAGGATGTCATTTTACATTTTAATCCCATTACGGATGTTCTGCACAGGATGTCACTTTACATTTTTTTTACCTCTTTTTCTCCCCAATTGGTAGTTACAGTCTGGTAGTTAAAACCATGCGTCCTCTGAAACACGACCCAGCCAAACTGCACTGCTTCTTGACACACTGCTCTCTTAACCTGGAAGTCAGCTGTACTAATGTGTCGGAGGAAACACCGTACAGCTGGCGACCAAAGTCATCGTGCATACGCCCGGCCCACAACGTTGGGACAAGGACATCATGGGTCTCCCGGTCACGGCCTGGGTTCAAACCCGGCTCTCTAGTGACGCCTCTAGCACTGCGATGCAGTGCCTTAGACCATTGCCCCTCTCGGTAGGCCCCCTGCACAGGATGTAAGATGAGTTTCTGTTTTACTTACCTGAGTGACAGGGAATTGAGGTGCTTGGTGTTCTCTTCAGCCTGCTGAGGTGCTTGGTGTTGTATTCAGCCTGCTGAGGTGCTTGGTGTTGTCTTCAGCCTGCTGAGGTGCTTGGTGTTGTCTTCAGCCTGCTGAGGTGCTTGGTGTTGTCTTCAGCCTGCTGAGGTGCTTGGTGTTGTCTTCAGCCTGCTGAGGTGCTTGGTGTTGTCTTCAGCCTGCTGAGGTGCTTGGTGTTGTCTTCAGCCTGCTGAGGTGCTTGGTGTTGTCTTCAGCCTACTGAGGTGCTTGGTGTTGTCTTCAGCCTGCTGAGGTGACAGTGTCAAGTGTATTGAAGCCTCTGGATGTCCATTGATGAATGCCTCTATCCCCTCCCACCAATCAACAGCCCTGTCTATATAGAGAATAGGGTGCCATTTGGGACTCAGCCTAAGGTTAGTATCAAGAGGGTGTACTCTTAATTTATTGGCCTTTATGATTGAGTTGCTAGGGCCATAGGCTTGCCTACAGCCACACAGGACCAGTTCTGATCAGTAGATTAATTAATCTATTTACTGCAGTGATACAGCAGAACTTAGAGGACTTCACAGAATTAATCAAAATCCATGTGATAAAACAAAACAATCTGAAATCGTGTTTAAGCCTTTTGGCAGGAGAAGAAAAACACCAGAATGACGCTTATCCTAGCTTCAAACAATAATGTGATTTCCTCTTCCATCTGCAAGCTCCATCACCTCCAGTGTTTTGGCATTTCAGTAAAGAAGGTTTATGTAAGAAGGATTTCTTTCAGTCAGAGCTTGAGCATGCTCCTGTATGGACTGTATGACCCAATGAATAGATGATGCTCTCCCCCCTCGCTCTCTCTCTCTCTCTCTCTCTCTCTCTCTCTCTCTCTCTCTCTCTCTCTCTCTCTCTCTCTCTCTCTCTCTCTCTCTCTCTCTCTCTCTCTCTCTCTCTCTCTCTCTCTCTCTCTCTCTCTCTCTGTCTGTGTCTCTCTCTCTCTCTCTCTCTCTGTCTCTCTCTCTCTCTCTCTCTCTCTCTCTCTCTGTCTGTGTCTCTCTCTCTCTTTCTGTGTCTCTCTCTCTCTCTCTCTCTCTCTCTGTCTGTGTCTCTCTCTCTCTCCCTCTCTCTCTCTCTCTCTCTCTCTCTCTCAGTGCTAGTGCCTGTATGTGTGTGTCTCTTCACAGTCCCTGTTGTTCCATAAGGTATATTTTCACCAATTTTTTAAATCTGATTTTACTGTTTGCATCAGTTACCTGATGTTCCATGTAGTCATGGCTCTATGTAGTACTGTGCTCCTCCCATAGTCTGTTCTGGACTTGGGGACTGTGAAGAGACCTCTGGTGGCATGTCTTTTGGGGTATGCATGGGTGTCCGAGCTGTGTGCTAGTAGTTTAAAACAGACAGCTCGGTTAATTCAGCTTCTCAACACTTCTTACAAAAACAAGTAGTGATGAAGTCAATCTCTCCTCCACTTTGAGCCATGAGAGATTGACATGCATATCATTAATGTTAGCTCCCTTTGTACTTTAAGGGCCAGCCGTGCTGTCCCTCTTTGTGGCACCTGACCACACTACTAAACAGTAGTCCAGGTACGACACAACTAGGGCCTGTAGGACCTGCCTTGTTGATAGTGCTGTTAAGAAGAGAGAGCAGTGCTTTATTATGGACAGACTTCTCCCCATCTTAGCTACTGTTGTATCAATATATTTTGACCATGACAGTTTACAATCCAGGGTTACTCCAAGCAGTTTAGTCACCTCAACTTGCTCAATTTCCACATGATTCATTACAATATTTAGTTGAGGTTTAGGGTTTAGTGAATGATTTGTCCCAAATGCTTTTAGTTTTGGAAATATTTAGGACTAACTTATTCCTTGCCACCCATTCTTAAACTAACTGCAGCTCTTTGTTAAGTGTTGCAGTGATTTCAGTTGCTTTAGTAGCTGACATGTACAGTGGAGTTATCCGCATACATAGACACACTGGCTCCCAAGTGGCACGGTGGTCTAAGACACTGCATCTCAGTGCTAGAGGCGTCACTACAGACAACCTGGTTCAAATCCAGACTGTATCACAACCCTCTGTGATTGGGAGTCCCATAGAGCGACGCACAATTGGCCCAGCGTCGTCCGAGTTTGGCTGGTGTAGGCTGTCATGTTTATAAGAATTTGTTCTTAACTGACTTGCCTAGTTAAATTAAAAAATAATAAAAAGTAAGGGACTTAAATAGCTGCCCTGGGGGACTCCTGATTCGACCTGGAATCGCGCTACACTGGCTCAGACGCTTGTCGGACGTGGCAGGGCTTGCAAACCATTACAGAATACAAAGAGAAGCACAGCCGAGAGCTGCCCAGTGACACGAGCCTACCAGACAAGCTAAATTACTTCTATGCTCGCTTTGAGGCAAGCAACACTGAGGCATGCATGAGAGCATCAGCTGTTCCGGACGACAGTGTGATCACGCTCTCCGTAGCTGATGTGAGTATTTTGCATACCGCTCAAACAGATCCACAGATGATGCAATCTCTATTGACCCCTCCACACTGCCCTTTCCCAGCTGGACAAAAGGTCCACCTATGTGAGAATGCTATTCATTGACTACAGCTCAGCGTTCAACACCATATTGCCCTCAAAGCTCATCACCAAGCTAAGGATCCTGGGACTGAACACCTCCCTCTGCAACTGGATCCTGGACTTCCTGACGGGCCTGCCCCAGGTGGTAAGGGTAGAACACAACACATCACATCTGATCCTCAAAACTGGGGCTCCTCAGGGTTGCGTGCTCAGTCCCCTCCTGTACTCCCTGTTCACCCATGACTGCACGGCCAGGCATGACTCCAACACCATCATTAAGCTTGCAGATGACACAACAGTGGTAGGCCTGATCACCGACAACGACGAGAGCCTATAGGAAGAAGATCAGAGACCTGGCCGTGTGGTGCCAGGATAACAACCTCTCCCTCAACGTGATCAAGACAAAGGAGATGATTGTGGACTACAGAAAAAGGAGGAGGACTGAGCACGCCCCCATTCTCATCAACGGGGCTGCATTGGAGCAGGTTGAGAGCTTCAAGTTCCTTGGTGTCCACATCACCAACAAACTAGAATGGTTCAAACACACCAAGACAGTCGTGAAGAGGGCACGACAAAGCCTATACTCCCTCAGGAGACTGAAAAGATTTGGCATGGGTCCTCAGATCCTCAAAAGGTTCTACAGCTGCAACATCGAGAGCATCCTGACTGCATCACTGCCTGGTACGGCAACTGCTCAGCCTCCGACCGCAAGGCACTACTATACCAGGCAGTGTCAGAGGAAGGCCCACCCCAGTTATAGAATGTTCTCTCTGCTACCGCATGGCAAGTGATAACGGAGAGCCAAGTCTAGGTCCAAAAGGCTTCTCAACAGCTTTTACCCCCAAGCCATAAGACTCCTGAACAGTTAATCAAATGCCACCCCCCCCCCCCCACACACTCTCTGTTTATCATCTATGCATAGTCACTTTAACTATACCTGCATGTGCATATTACCTAAACTAGCCCGACTAACTGGTGCCCTTGCACATTTACTCTGTACCGGTACCACCTGTATATACTACCTGTATACCGCTTGTATATACCACCTGTATATACTACCTGTATACCACCTGTATATATGTTTTTTTTACTGTCGCTTTACTGTTTTTCATTTCTTTACCTCTATTGTTTACATAATACTTATTTTCTACTTAAACTGCATTGTTGGTTAAGGGCTTGTAAGTAAGCATTTCACTGTAAGGTCTACACCTGTTGTATTGTTGGTTAAGGGCTTGTAGGTAAGCATTTCACTGTAAGGTCTACACCTGTTGTATTGTTAGTTAAGGGCTTGTTAGTAAGCATTTCACTGTAAGGTCTACACCTGTTGTATTGTTGGTTAAGGGCTTGTTAGTAAGCATTTCACTGTAAGGTCTACACCTGTTGTATTGTTGGTTAAGGGCTTGTAAGTAAGCATTTCACTGTAAGGTCTACACCTGTTGTATTGTTGGTTAAGGGCTTGTTAGTAAGCATTTCACTGTAAGGTCTACACCTGTTGTATTGTTGGTTAAGGGCTTGTTAGTAAGCATTTCACTGTAAGGTCTACACCTGTTGTATTGTTGGTTAAGGGCTTGTTAGTAAGCATTTCACTGTAAGGTCTACACCTGTTGTATTCGGCGCTCAAATAAACTTGATTTGATTTATGTTAGAGGCTTCCATTAAAGAACACCCTCTGTGTTCTGTTAGACAAGTAACTCTTTATCCACAATATAGCAGGGGGTGTAAAGCCACAACACATACGTTTTTCCAGCAGCAGTCAAAAGGCACACTGATGTTTAACAAAACAGCCCCCACAATCTTTTTATTATCAATTTCTCTCAGCCAATCATTGTCATTTTTGTAAGTGCTGTGCTTGTTGAATGTCCTTGTTGAATGTATTGTGGAGTAACTACAATGTTGTTGATCCATCCTCAGTTTTCTCCTGTCATAGCCGTTCAACGCTGTAACTGTTTTAAAGTCACCATTGGCCTCGTGGTGAAATCCCTGAGTGGTTTCCTTTCTCTCAACTGAGTTAGGAAGGACGCCTGTATATTTGTAGTGACTGTATTGATACACCATCCGAAGTGTAATTAATAACTTCACCATAATCAAATAAATATTCAATCTTCTATCATCTACCAATAGGTGCCCTTCTTTGAGAGGCATTGGAAAACCTCCCTGGTCTTTGTGGTTGAATCAAATTCACTGCTGGACTGAGGAACGTTACAGATAATTTCATGTGTGGGGAACAGAGATGAGGTAGTTATTCAATCATGTTAAACACTATTATTACACACAGAGTGAGTCCTTGCAACTTATCATGTGACTTAAGCACATTGTTACTCCTGAATGTATTTAGGCTTGCCGTAACAAAGGGGGTGAATACTTATTGACTCAAGACATTTCAGCTTTTCATTTTTGTATTAATTTGTAAAAATGTCTAAAAACATAATTCCACTTTGACATTATGGGTTATTGTGGTTTGGCCAGTGACACAAAATCTCAATTTAATCCATTTTAAATTCAGGCTGTAACCTAACAAAATGTGGAAAAAGTCAAGAGGTGTGAATACTTTGAGATGGCGCTGTATCTACCTGCTCAACCTCGTAGTAAAAGTCGATATGAGGAGTGAAAATAAAGTGAGCTAACTGAAAAATGAATGAATCCAAAATCAGCATAGTCACTTCCTGGAGGATGTCCATTAAAGGTATGTGTACCTGTAAAAAGTCTGTCCTTCTCTGTGTCTGCGTCCCAAATGGCACCCTATTTCCTATAAAGTGCACTGCTTTTGACCAGTATGTGCCTTGGTCAAAGTAGTGCACTATATAGGTAATAGGGTGCCATTTGGAACGCACCCTGTGTCTCCCCACTGCAGGTAAATAATAGTGAGAGGGAAGCCAGTCTTTAAAACGTCTCCATCCCTGAGCTTTCAGTGTTTCTTAGTGTTTTAGCTCTGAGTCCCTCAGGATCTGAAGAAAGGGAAATTCAGCTGCTATGGCCCAGTTCAGCTATTTTGAGTTTTGAGTTTATTTGTCACATGCACACGTCCTTGCTTCTGAAAATGGCTTTTAAAGAACACCTTTTCTTTAAAAGTGTGGAGGCATCTTAAACCAGCAATATGCTCTATGCAGGAGTCACTGTGGTTGATGTGTGAGATGCATGCAAGGATGAGAGACAGACTGACTGACTGACTGACTGACTGACTATTAACTAGGTGATCCCCTTCACCCTCTCCCTCTATTTTTTTTTATCCCTCCTCACACTCCTCACTCCAACACTCCTCACTCCTACACTCCTCACCCCCACACTCCTCACCCCTACACTCCTATACTCCTCACCCCTACACTCCTCACCCCTACACTCCTATACTCCTCACCCCTACACTCCTCACCCCTACACTCCGAAACTCCTCACCCCTACACTCCTCACCCCTACACTCCTATACTCCTCACCCCTACACTCCTCACCCCTACACTCCGAAACTCCTCACCCCTACACTCCTCACCCCTACACTCCTATACTCCTCACCCCTACACTCCTCACCACCACACTCCTCACCCCTACACTCCTCATCCCTACACTCCTCACCCCTACACTCCTATACTCCTCACCCCTACACTCCTCACCACCACACTCCTCACCCCTACACTCCTCACCCCTACACTCCGAAACTCCTCACCACTACACTCCTCACCACTACACTCCTCACCCCTACACTCCTCACCCCTACACTCCGAAACTCCTCACCACTACACTCCTCACCACTACACTCCTCACCACTACACTCCTCACCACTACACTCCTCACAACTACACTCCTCACCCCTACACTCCTCAACCTCTCACCCCTACACTCCTAAACCTCTCACCCTTACACTCCTCAACCATACACTACTCACCCCTACACTAGTAACTCCTCACACCAACACTCCTCACTATACACTCCTCACCCCTCAATTCCTCACCCCTACACTCTTCACCACTAACACCTACACTCTTAACCCCTACTCTCTTCACCCCTCATCCCTACACCCCTCACCCCTACACCCCTCAACACTACAATCCTCACCCATATACTTCTCACCCCTAAACCCCCCACCCCTACACTTCACTCCTCACTCCTATTCTCCTCACCCCTATTCTCCTCACCCCTATTCTCCTCACTCCTATGCTCCTCACCCCTATGCTCCTCACCCCTATTCTCCTCACCCCTATGCTCCTCACCCCTATTCTCCTCACCCCTATTCTCCTCACTCCTATGCTCCTCACCCCTATGCTCCTCACCCCTATTCTCCTCACCCCTATGCTCCTCACCCCTATGCTCCTCACCCCTATGCTCCTCACCCCTATACTCCTCACCCCTACGCTCCTCACCCCTACGCTCCTCACCCCTACACTCCTCACCCCTACACTCCTCACCCCTACACTCCTAAACCTCTCACCCCTACACTCCTAAACCTCTAACCCTTACACTCCTCAACCATACACTACTCACCCCTACACTAGTAACTCCTCACACCAACACTCCTCACTATACACTCCTCACCCCTCAATTCCTCACCCCTACACTCTTCACCACTAACACCTATACTCCTCACCCCTATACTCCTCACCCCTATACTCCTCACCCCTACGCTCTTCACCCCTACACTCCTCACCCCTAGACTCCTCACCCCTACGCTCTTCACCCCTACAGTCCTCACCCCTAGACTCCTCACCCCTAGACTCCTCAACCCTATACTCCTCACCCCTAGACTCCTCAACCCTATACCGCCTCACCCCTATACTCCTTACCCCTACACCGCCTCACCCCTATACTCCTCATCCCTAGATTCCTCACCCCTAGACTCCTCACCCCTACAATGCCTCACCCCTACACCGCCTCACCCCTAGACTCCTCATCCCTATACTCCTCACCCCTACACCACTATTATTGCATCCCAAGCCGCGTCCTCGGAGGATGTGCAGACCAGCTGGCTGGAGTGTTTACGGACATATTCAATCTCTCTCTATCCCAGTCTATCCCAGCCAGCTGGTCCCAGTCTATCCCAGCCAGCTGGTCTGCACAGGCCCTGAGGACACGGCTTGGGATGCCGTCTGGGCTGGCAGCCTTGCGAGGGTTTACACGCTTAATGTCTTCCACGAAAAGAACAGGGGTGATGTCACTCAGGTCACAGAGCTGCTGGAGAAGATAGAGGAGATGGTGGCAGGAAACAGTGGAGATGGAGAAGTGTTTCAAACTAAAGAGGACTGGAGTTTATTTAAGGAACTACCATAGCCAATAAGACAAGGCATGGAGATTCTTGTTCCAAGTAGTAAGTATTGTCATTTTAATTTTAATTGTACCTTTATTTAACTAGGCAAGTCCGTTAAGAACAATTTCTTATTTACAATGACGGCCTACCTACAGTGTCAGCCATAGACTGAGCCGCTGAGATGCAAGTCCACTTAGTCTCTGTACTGACGTTTTGCCTATTTGAATTGCCTTACATAGGGCATAACTGGACTGTTTGTATTCTACCATAATCCTATGTTTAAATGAGCTTTCAGTTTTGCTCGAATGCTGCCATCTGTCCACAGTAAAATATATATAACATCTGCAAAATATGTGTACGTGGCCAATACAATTTTATGTGATTTGATTCAACATGATACCCGTTTCCACATTTATCAACAAGTCACTGCAGGGCTTTCCCTTCACTCTCAATGTGCTGATCAATGGTTGTGTCTCCCAGACAGTCCCCATAGGTGAACAGCACTATAGTGTGACTCCAGACTGTCTCATTGAGAAACTCCAGGGGTTGCTCTAATGCTGGTCAGAGGGATACACTGCCTGTTTAAACAATCTCTGTTTAACCAATCTCTGTTTAACCAATCTCTGTTTAACCAATCTCTGTTTAACCAGCTCAGCAGAGTTCTTTACAGGGGCATTCAGCCAGGAGTGTTGACCAGCAGACAGATGGCAGTGTTGCTTTAAAGCAGTCTACAGGGAGCAGACAGATGGAGGCGTGGCTTTAAAGCAGTCTACAGGGAGCAGACAGATGGAGGCGTGGCTTTAAAGCAGTCTACAGGGAGCAGACAGATGGAGGCATGGCTTTAAAGCAGTCTACAGGGAGCAGACAGATGGAGGCGTGGCTTTAAAGCAGTCTACAGGGAGCAGACAGATGGAGGCGTTGCTTTAAAGCAGTCTACAGGGAGCAGACAGTAAAGCAGTCTACAGGGAGCAGACAGATGGAGGCGTGGCTTTAAAGTAGTCTACAGGGAGCAGACAGATGGAGGCGTTTTTTTTTTTTAACTAGGCAAGTCAGTTTAGAACACATTTACAATGACAGCCTACCTACAGTCGTGGCCAAAAGTTTTAAGAATGACACAAGTATTGGTCTCCACAAAGTTTGCTGCCTCAGTGTTGATGATGGCAATTTGCATATACTCCAGAATGTCATGAAGAGTGATCAGATGAATTGCAATTAATTGCAAAGTCCCTCTTTGCCATGAAAATGAACTTAATCCCCCAAAAACATTTCCACTGCATTTCAGCCCTGCCACAAAAGGACCAGCTGCCACCATGTCAGTGATTGTGTCGTTAACACAGGTGAGAGTGTTGACGAGGATAAGGCTGGAGATCACTCTGTCATGCTGATTGAGTCAGAGTAACAGACTGGAAGCTTTAAAAGGAGGGTGGTGCTTGAAATCATTGTTCTTCCTCTGTCAACCATGGTTACCTGCAAGGAAACACATGCCGTCATCATTGCTTTGCACAAAAAGGGCTTCACAGGCAAGGATATTGCTGCTGGTAAGATTGCACCTAAATCAACCATTTATCGGATCATCAAGAACTTCAAGGAGAGAGGTTCAATTGTTGTGAAGAAGGCGTCAGGGCGCCCAAGAAAGTCAGGACCGTCTCCTAAAGTTGATTCAGCTGCGGGATCGGGGCACCACCAGTGCAGAGCTTGCTCAGGAATGGCAGCAGGCAGGTGTGAGTGCATCTGCACGCACAGTGAGGCGAAGACTTTTGGAGGATGGCCTGGTGTGAAGAAGGGCAGCAAAGAAGCCACTTCTCTCCAGGAAAAACCATCAGGGACAGACTGATATTCTGCAAATGGTACAGGGATTGGACTGCTGAGGACTGGGGTAGAGTCATTTTCTCTGATGAATCCCCTTTCCGATTGTTTGGAGAAGACAAGGTGAGCCCTACCATCAGTCCTGTGTCATGCCAACAGTAAAGCATCCTCAGACCATTCATGTGTGGGGTTGCTTCTCAGCCAAGGGAGTGGGCTCACTTACAATTTTGCCTAAGAACACAGCCATGAATAAAGAATGGTACCAACACATCCTCAGAGAGCAACTTCTCCCAACCATCCAAGAACAGTTTGGTGACGACCAATGCTTTTTCCAGCGTGATGGAGCACCTTGCCATAAGGCAAAAGTGATTACTAAGTGGCTCGGGGAACAAAACATCGACATTTTGGGTCCATGGCCAGGAAACTCCCCAGACCTTAATCCCATTGAGAACTTGTGGTCAATAGTAACTACTGACATACAGATCTAAGAACACTGAAGCAGCAAACTTTGTGGAGACCAATAATATTTGTTGTGTTTCTGTGATATTCGTCTGAGCACAGCCAACCATATGCACAAAATGACTCCTTAGCTTTAATTTGTCAAATAATAATCCCAATAATACCATAATCTGAGGTTACATCACTGAATGACATTTTGGCATCTGAATCAGCCTTGTCTCTCTTCAGTCTGTAAACGTTAACCGTAGTGCACTATGTAGGGAATAGAGTGTCATTTGGACACCAGGGCTCAGTAGCAACGTCCTAGACTGACCCACTTAGCTATAATAGAATAGAAAATCATTAAGCTATTAATTGCTAGTGGATTTCCCTGCAGAGCAGACAGTGTGATGTGCACAGGACTGGTAGACAGGATATTAACACTGTTAGTCTTCACGCATTGGCCTGCTCACATGTCTGCAACCAACCAACCACACACACAGAGAGACCCCACATACAGAGACCCCCCCCCAACACACACACACACACACACACACACACACACACACAGAGACCCCACACACAGAGAGACCCCACACAGAGAGACCCCACACACAGAGACCCCACACACAGAGACCCCACCCCTCCACACACACACAGAGAGACCCCCCCCCCTCCACACACACACACACACACACACACAGAGACCCCACACACAGAGAGACCCCACACAGAGAGACCCCACACACAGAGACCCCACACACAGAGACCCCACCCCTCCACACACACACAGAGACCCCCCCCCCCTCCACACACACACACACACACACGCACACAGAGAGACCCCACACACAGAGTCCACACACACACACACAGGAACCCCCCACTCCACACACACACACACACACACACACAGAGACCCCCCCCACACACACACAGAGACCCCACACACAGAGACCCCCCCTCCCACACACACACACACACACACACACACACACAGAGAGACCCCACACACAGAGACTCCCCCCTCCACACACACACACACAGGAACCCCCCACACACACACACAGAGACCCCACACACAGAGAACCCCCCCCCCCCACACACACACACACACACACACACACACAGACCCCACACACAGAGAACCCCCCCCCCCCACACACACACACACACACACAGACCCCACACACAAAGCTCCCCCCAACACACACACACACACACAGAGACCCCACACACAGAACCCCCCCCCCCCCCCCCCCTCCCACACACACACACACAAACTGGCCATTACACAGATTTTTTTCCTTCATTAGCCATGGATCAGAGCATTGTGTATTCCAGTGTGTGAATCAACAGTGACTAGTCCTGTTTGACTCTGAACTGTGACCCTCTACAGTGACTAGTCCTGGTTGACTCTGAACTGTGACCCTACAGTGACTAGTCCTGGTTGACTCTGAACTGTGACCCTCTACAGTGACTAGTCCTGGTTGACTCTGAACTGTGACACAACAGTGACTAGTCCTGGTTGACTCTGAACTGTGACACTACAGTGACTAGTCCTGGTTGACTCTGAACTGTGACACAACAGTGACTAGTCCTGGTTGACTCTGAACTGTGACACTACCTACTTTGACTAGTCCTGGTTGACTCTGAACTGTGACACTACAGTGACTAGTCCTGGTTGACTCTGAACTGTGACACTACCTACTTTGACTAGTCTTGGTTGACTCTGAACTGTTAGAAGGACATTATCTATAGTCTCCCTTCATTAGAAGGGCATTATCTATAGTCTCCCTTCATTAGAAGGACATTATCTATAGTCTCCCTTCATTAGAAGGGCATTATCTATAGTCTCCCTTCATTTGAAGGACATTATCTATAGTCTCCCTTCATTAGAAGGGCATTATCTATAGTCTCCCTTCATTTGAAGGACATTATCCATAGTCTCCCTTCATTAGAAGGGCATTATCTATAGTCTCCCTTCATTTGAAGGACATTATCTATAGTCTCCCTTCATTAGAAGGACATTATCTATAGTCTCCCTTCATTTGAAGGACATTATCTATAGTCTCCCTTCATTTGAAGGACATTATCTATAGTCTACCTTCATTTGAAGGACATTATCTATAGTCTCCCTTCATTTGAAGGACATTATCTATAGTCTCCCTTCATTTGAAGGGCATTATCTATAGTATCCCTTCATTTGAAGGACATTATCTATAGTCTCCCTTCTTTAGAAGGACATTATCTATACTCTCCCTTCATTAGAAGGACATTATTTATACACCTCACTTCATTAGAAGGACATTAGAAGAACATCTATACTCTCCCTTCATTAGAAGGACATTATCTATACTCTCCCTTCATTAGAAGGACATTATCTATAGTCTCCCTTCATTAGAAGGACATTATCTATACTCTCCCTTCATTAGAAGGACATTATTTATACACCTCACTTCATTAGAAGGACATTAGAAGAACATCTATACTCTCCCTTCATTAGAAGGACATTATCTATACTCTCCCTTCATTAGAAGGACATTATCTATAGTCTCCCTTCATTAGAAGGACATTATCTTTACTCTCTCTTCATTACAAGGACATTATCCATTGAAAATGTAATAAGATGACAGTGTGAAGATGACAGTGTGAAGCTGACAGTGTGATAGGATGTGTTTTTCTTTCTCTCTTCATGGTACTAATGGTTTGTATGAACCGCATAACGTTTTGGAGCCTTGCATAAAGGGGCAATCTGGGATTGGTACATACTCCAGATTGCCCCTTTAATAGGCCTTCCACGTCATAGTCAACAATGCTCTCGTGTTCATGTGTAGGATAGGCCTATCCCTTTCAGAGGGACCACAGTGTTCCTGTAGTCAACATTGGCATTCAATTAGTGACATCCTGCATGGACATTCATTCATTATTTGAGGAAATGATGAAGGCCGGTGTTAAGTTAAAGCAGGAGGAGGTATGAGCAGGTACATGGAAGAGAGAGAGAAGGAGGGGAGAGATGGGGAGAGAGATGACATGGATGGGCAGAGAAGAAAGAGAGAGTGAGAGAAAGAGAAATGGAGTGAGATAGATAAAGGGAGGGAGGGAGGGAGGGTGGGAGGGAGTCAAAATGTCAGCAGTCAGTGTGGGGTCTGGGTTTTGTGTGTCAGAAAAGGTGTCCAGTTATGACAGGGCTCTACTGTACAGAGTCATAAAAACAGATAATTTCAGAGCAGTTATTTTCAAGATGATAGAGCTGTATCTGTCCTGGACAGGGAGCCAAAAAGGTAACACATCAAATCAAATTGTATTTGCCACATGCTTAGTAGATAACAGGTGTAGACAGTGAAATGCTTCTTTACTGGTCCTTTTCCAACAATGGAGAGTTAAAGAGAAGATAGAAAATGCAATACAAATTTGAAATAGTGACACAGTGATTAACAAGTAAAAATAACATGGTTATATAGAGGAAGTAGAAAATAACATGGTTACATACAGGAAGTAGAAAATAACATGGTTATATACAGGGAGTAGAAAATAACATGGTTATATACAGGAAGTAGAAAATAACATGGTTATATACAGGGAGTAGAAAATAACATGGTTATAGACAGGAAGTAGAAAATAACCTGGCTATATACAGGAAGTAGAAAATAACATGGCTATATACAGGGAGTAGAAAATAACATGGGTATATACAGGAAGTAGAAAATAACATGGTTATATAGAGGAAGTAGAAAATAACATGGTTATATACAGGTAGTAGAAAATAACATGGTTATATACAGGAAGTAGAAAATAACCTGGCTATATACAGGAAGTAGAAAATAACCTGGCTATATACAGGAAGTAGAAAATAACATGGCTATATACAGGGAGTAGAAAATAACATGGTTATATACAGGAAGTAGAAAATAACCTGGCTATATACAGGAAGTAGAAAATAACATGGTTATATTCAGGGGCAGGGACTGGGAGACTAGTCAGGATCAAGGCAAAGATAAATGGAGCAAAGTACAGAGAGATCCTTGATGAAAACCTGCTCCAGAGCGCTCAGTACCTCAGACTGGGGTGAATGTTCACCTTCCAACATGATGGTTATAACACCTGTTAGTCTTTATACATGATGGTTCTAACACTTGTAAGTCTCAGTATATGATGGTTATAACACCTGTCAGTCTTAGTACATGATGTTTATAACACCTGTCAGTCTTAATACATGATGGTTTAACACCTGTAAGTCTCAGTATATGAGGGTTATAACATCTGTCAGTCTCAGTACATGATGTTTATAACACCTGTCAGTCTCAGTACATGATGTTTATAACACCTGTCAGTCTTAGTACATGATGGTTATAACACCTCTGTCTCAGTACATTATTGTTATAACACCTCTGTCTCAGTACATGATGGTTATAACACCAGTCTTAGTACATGGTGGTTATAACACCTCTGTCTCAGTACATTATTGTTATAACACATCTGTCTCAGTACATGGTGGTTATAACACCTGTCAGTCTCAGTACATGATGGTTATAACACCTGTCAGTCTCAGTACATTATTGTTATAACACCTCTGTCTCAGTACATGGTGGTTATAACACCTGTCAGTCTCAGTACATGGTGGTTATAACACCAGTCTTAGTACATGGTGGTTATAACACCAGTCTTAGTACATGATGGTTATAACACCTGTCAGTCTCAGTACATTATTGTTATAACACCTCTGTCTCAGTATATGGTGGTTATAACACCTGTCAGTCTCAGTACATGGTGGTTATAACACCAGTCTTAGTACATGATGGTTATAACACCTGTCTTAGTACATGATGGTTATAACACCTGTCTTAGTACATGGTGGTTATAACACCAGTCTTAGTACATGATGGTTATAACACCTGTCTTAGTACATGGTGGTTATAACACCAGTCTTAGTACATGATGGTTATAACACCTGTCTTAGTACATGATGGTTAAAACACCTGTCTTAATACATGATGGTTATAACACCTGTCTTAGTACATGATGGTTATAACACCTGTCTTAGTACATGATGGTTATAACACCAGTCTTAGTACATGATGGTTATAACACCAGTCTTAGTACATGATGGTTATAACACCTGTCTTAGTACATGATGGTTATAACACCTGTCTTAGTACATGATGGTTATAACACCTGTCTTAGTACATGATGTTATAACACCAGTCTTAGTACATGATGGTTATAACACCTGTCTTAGTACATGATGGTTATAACACCAGTCTTAGTACATGATGGTTATAACACCAGTCTTAGTACATGATGGTTATAACACCTGTCAGTCTCAGTACATGGTGGTTATAACACCAGTCTTAGTACATGATGGTTATAACACCAGTCTTAGTACATGATGGTTATAACACCTGTCTTAGTACATGATGGTTATAACACCTGTCTTAGTACATGATGGTTATAACACCTGTCTTAGTACATGATGGTTATAACACCTGTCTTAGTACATGATGGTTATAACACCAGTCTTAGTACATGATGGTTATAACACCTGTCTTAGTACATGATGGTTATAACACCTGTCTTAGTACATGATGGTTATAACACCTGTCTTAGTACATGATGGTTATAACACCTGTCTTAGTACATGGATTTTTGAGTAGCATAAGCCTATTCTCTCAATGTTAATCATCTAATTTTATTATGCTGAGATGTACACCATTGACAATACAAAGCAAACAATATTCTGATTACACTGCTCATAATGAAAAGTCTTAGCTTTATCTTAACTTGGTTCTATAATGGGAGAAGGCATATGGACAAATAGCTTTTAATTAGTTGTACGTTTTAGAGAATCTATACAAAACCGTGCAATCAGTATACTGTAGGTGACCTATGAAATGCCATATCTGTTGTCCAGGGCCTATGTAACAGACATCCTGCTCAATGGGATTAAAGGGGCAATCTGGGATTCATAAAACAACAATGTAGTCACCACGCCACTTTTTTTTAAATAATGTACCCAGTCTTAAATTCATAGGTGGGTTAAAAGAGTTCAACTAAGCTCATGAGGCATTTAGAAGTTATATTATTCAAGAATCAATGGCTACAGGTCCTTCAGAAAGTATTTAACCCCGTTTACCTTTTCCACATTTTGTTGTGTTACAGCCTGAATTTAAAATGGATTATATTGTGATTTTTGCTCACTGGCCTATATACATTACCCAACAAATTGATAAACAAATTCAAAGCTGAAATGCCTTGAGTCAATAAGAATTCAACCCCTTTGTTATGGCAAGCCTAAATAAGTTCAGGAGTACAAATCTGCTTAGAAAGTCACATAATAAGTTGCATGGATGTTTTAAATGATTTTTGAATAACTACCTCATCTCTGTACCCCACACATACAATTATCTGTAAGGTCCATCAGTCTAGCAGTGAATTTCAAACACAGATTCAACCACAAAGACCAGGGAGGTTTTCCAATGCCTCTCAAAGAAGGGCACCTATTGGTAGATGGGTAAAAAAGCAGACATTGAATATCCCTTTGAGCATGGTGAAGTTAGTCATTACACTTTGGATGGTGCATCAATACACCCAGTCACTACAAAGATACAGGCGTCATTCCTAACAGTTGCCACAGAGCAAGGAAACCACTCAAGTATTTCACCATGAGGCCAATGGTGTTACAGAGTTGAATGGCTGTGATAGGAGAAAACTTAGGATGGATCAACAACATTGTAAGGACTAAGCTAGTGTTTTCTACGGAATGGAACTAAGCACAGGATTAATCCTAGAGGAAAACCTGCTTTCCACCAGACACTGGGGAGACATTCACCTTTCAGCAGGACAATAACCTACAACACAAGGCCAAATCTACACTGGAGTTGCTTACCAAGAAGACAGTGAAGGTTCCTGAGTGGCCAGGTTACAGTTTGACTTAAATGGAGATAAAGGGTCTGATGGTTCAGGCTCTGTAAAGCCAAGAGCATTCTCCAGCATTCCATCTACTGTGGGTAGCATATGCAAGGTGTTGCTCTTCATCATGAACCCTCTTAGGTTAGTAGTTTAGAGAGGAAGAGTAGTTTAGAGAGGAAGAGATAGAGGGCCAGAGAAAGCAGTCTGGTCTCACAGACTAGACATAACATTGTACATTTAAATCCGGGACACATAAAAATGAGTATGATATGTTGTGTTTGGTATAGTTACATAAGACAGAAGGTTACTTAAGATATAACTCATACGTCTAGCAACCCAAAGGTTGTGTGTTTCGAATCTCATCTTGGACAACTTTAGCTATTTAGCAACTTTTCAAATACTTACTACTTTTTAACTACTTTTCAACTACTTAGCATGTTAGCTAACCCCTCTCCTAAACCTAACCCTATCATTAACCCTTTAACCTAACTCCTAATCCTAACCCAACCCTAATCTTAACCCCTAATCCCTAGCCTAGCTAACATTAGCCACCTAGACAAACATATCATACGAAATTGATGATGGACATCCACAAATTAAAGATACCATACAAAACATATCATACTGATTTACATTTACTATGTTACTTCTACCAGAGAGAGAGAGAGAGAGAGAGAGAGAGAGAGAGAATGGAAAATAACTTATTTCTGAACATATCCCAATAGGAATATATAATGTGCATTATTGGTTCATGCTCATAGTATAGCCGACTGTTTTCTTAATTAGTAATATATTGTGTTGTGTTTCCAATCTAGTAATACATTGTGTTGTGTTTCCAATCGATACCACTTAGCGAATTGTTCATGCCAGGCGCTGTCATCATCATATGGAAATTATGTGGTCGGAGTTTATACCTGACTGGCGGCTGCCTTGTCCAATAGCTGCTCTGGATTAGCCGACGTTTGCAATACTGTTTGTGTATTGGCTAGAAAGTGAAGTGTCTCAGATAGTTTGCGTGATATATTTGCCTGCCACCTTCCAAGGTTGCGTTTACTGTGGTGGATGCTGAAGAAGACGATCGCAATAGCATTCTGATTGATCAAATATAGCAACTTACCTGGAAGTGGGAGATACTATTTCAATTTTAAATGGATGAAATGGAAGAAGAACTAAAATGCCCTGTCTGCGGATCTTTTTTCCGGGAGCCGATTATTCTACCGTGCTCACATAACATTTGCCTGGCTTGCGCTCGGAATATCCTAATACAGACCCCGGACGCTGAATCTCCACAGAGTAGCCGCGCGTCTGGCTCGGGGGTATCTGATTATGACTATCTGGACATGGATAAGATGAGCTTGTACAGCGAAGCGGACAGTGGGTATGGCTCCTATGGTGGGTTCGTAAGTGCCCCGACCACCCCTTGCCAGAAATCCCCAAACGGTGTGCGTGTTTTCCCCCCTGCCGTCCCCCAACCTCCTGCCCATCACCACTTGCTAGGACACCCCGGCTCTCTACCCCCTATCCCCCGAAACTCCTGCATCACCTGCCCGCAGTGCCATCGCAGCCTCATCCTGGACGAAAGGGGGCTCCGCGGGTTTGCCAAGAATCGGGTGTTGGAAGGGGTTGTGGACCGGTACCAGCAGAGCAAAGCGGCTGCCCTCAAGTGTCAGCTCTGCGAGAAGAGTCCCAAAGAGGCCACGGTGATGTGCGAGCAATGCGACGTGTTCTACTGCGACCCTTGTCGCTTGAGGTGCCACCCTCCCCGAGGTCCGCTAGCCAAGCATCGCCTTGTGCCCCCGGCACACGGTCGGATAAGCCGTCGGACAAGTCCCCGAAAGATCTCCACCTGTACGGAGCACGAACTGGAGAACCTCAGCATGTACTGTGTTCAGTGCAAGATGCCGGTGTGTTACCAATGTTTAGAGGAAGGCAAGCACGGGACACATGAAGTCAAGGCTCTTGGAGCTATGTGGAAACTGCACAAGGTAATGCTTTTGCCAAATGGTTACATTTATACCTCTCTGTTTTTCCATTGTCATAAGGGGCATTTAACTCACCAATTATAGTCCTAAATTAGTCTCGCAAAGCTGCCTGATCCCATGAGCTTACATACCAGCTACCACATTTGATTCCTTGGAAGTTGTGAGAATGCAAGTTTTTGGTTTCCCATTGGTTCTGAGAACGAAGCCATAGGTTTCCTAACTGGTTCCTGTGTGGCTCAGGTGCTAGAGCACTGCGCTTGCAAAGCTAGGGTTGTGGGTCCGATTCCCACGGGGGACCTGTAAGAAAATGCAGGCTCTCACTGCTGTAAGTTGCTCTGGATAAGAGTGTCTACTAACATGTAGATTTCTTTTTCAACATCCTGAGAACTGCAGTGAAAATGTCACTTGTTCATGTTCAGGTTGCAGGGAGGATCTTAGAACGTTTAACTATGGTTCACTGAAAGTTTTCCTGGGATGTTTTATTAACGTTCTGAGAACGGAAATTATAGGTTATTTGAAGGTAATTAAATAAGGTTCTGAGAACATTCTCTAAATGTTGTGAATGTTTTCAATTAAGTGTAAAGGTGCAATATTGTCACGTTGCATGAAAAGGATCGCCCACACATGTAACGGCACGGGACGAAGCCCAAAACAAACACATATACAAAACACAGGGTTGAAACCCTGGAGTAGGGAGTACCTCAAATAAATACACGGGACTAGACCCAAAATAGCCAAGGAACAATCATACACGTAATTACATTTGCACACCAGAAAACCAGGAGACCTCCTGAACTTGTGCACGGAATGAGCAACGGTGCCGGAGGGATCCGTGACAAATATGCGTAAATCCTACCACCATTTTCTGGTTGCAAAAATTCTAATAGTTTTCCTAATTTCAGTTTATGACAAAAAAAAAGCAGTCCCTGTGTAGAGAATCAATTGTACCATCTTAATCACTGCGATATATATTTTCCATGATCAAAAATATTGTTTGAAGCTGGTGTTCAAAACCGAAATAAAAATACACAAAAACTAAACTTAACACCGGGAAGCATAGAAATAATTCACATAGAACAGATCTATAACTTTGTAACTTGCTTTCAATGACAACGAAATATCTATAACTCACATTTTCTATGTGAATTTGGTCGGTCCCCAAAAAAGTTACATATTGCAGCTTTAAAGGTTATTTGGAGGTTTCTGAATAACCTCCTTAACTTTCACTGAATGTTTCAATAATAATTTTAATTACACTGCTAGCTTAGTTTAACTGTTTTGAACTCCAAGCACAGATAGGACACATGGAAATTAATTGGCTTATTCATTAATCATGCAAACATTTTATTTATTTATTGTGGCACTGCATCAGTGAAATTCATACCTATGATATTCTGTTCTCTATCCATGGAATTAGTCCTCTGCACCACCAGGATGGAGATAGCATGCTATGTTTTATAACTCATACAAAGCGGTCAATTTTTGTCTAGTCAAACTGACACCATTACAAAGAAAACAAGTACTCATTAAGATCAGGTGTGGCCAATTAGTGGGCGCGGCCAACACACCTGAACACACTTAACAAGATAGAGGATAGAGTTTTGTTGACGCTGAGAATGTTTTTAAATAACATTCTAGAACATTAGTCATGTTTTTTTGTATTTTTTATGGAAAGTTTTCTTAATGTTCTGAGAACATGGCTTTAAATAGAACCATGAGAAAACCTGTAGGAAACGTTATGCCATTCCCACCTAAGAAATATATGGTTCTCAGAACTTCATGTGCTACCTGGGTATCATGCACCCTTAACTTTATGTTAAGGTTGTATACAAAATAACCATAGGACAACCACACTCTCATCAAGCTCTAAGAAACATATGGTTCTCAGAACGTTATGTGCTAGCTGGGATGAATGTTGATGCACAGCATGAATCAGTCTGGTTTTTACAATGCTAGTTCTAAATGGGTCCCTTTATGGATTTAGTTCATTAATGCAATTGTAGAAACGAATAACGGTAGTCTAGATTTAATAAGCCTGAACTATACTTTCCATCTCCAATTGTTACTTATTGTTGTGCCCACAATTGGATTATGAATAGCCTAGATTATTAAATCATGTGTAATAATACATTATTACATTTTTGTTCACTTCACTTCAGTCTCTATAGTAGCCTGAAATGACGACCTGCCAGCCAAGGTTGTCGGCAGCCCAAAATAAAACAAATCACACCAGTTTCACCGGTGGTGCCACCGTCCTTTTAACAGAAAGCCGTTCACGTCTAGGACAGTCAGAACACCCTCTAGGACAGACAGAACACCCTCTAGGACGGACAGAACACCCTCTAGGACGGACAGAACACCCTCTAGGACGGACAGAACACCCTCTAGGACGGACAGAACACCCTCTAGGACAGTCAGAACACCCTCTAGGACTGTCAGAATACCCTCTAGGACTGTCAGAACACCCTCTAGGACTGTCAGAACACCCTCTAGGACTGTCAGAACACCCTCTAGGACGGACAGAACACCCTCTAGGACTGTCAGAACACCCTCTAGGACGGACAGAACACCCTCTAGGACGGACAGAACACCCTCTAGGACTGTCAGAACACCCTCTAGGACGGACAGAACACCCTCTAGGACGGACAGAACACCCTCTAGGACGGACAGAACACCCTCTAGGACTGTCAGAACACCCTCTAGGACTGTCAGAACACCCTCTAGGACGGACAGAACACCCTCTAGGACGGACAGAACACCCTCTAGGACGGACAGAACACCCTCTAGGACGGACAGAACACCCTCTAGGACTGTCAGAACACCCTCTAGGACGGACAGAACACCCTCTAGGACAGTCAGAACACCCTCTAGGACAGTCAGAACACCCTCTAGGACTGTCAGAACACCCTCTAGGACAGTCAGAACACCCTCTAGGACTGTCAGACCCACAGTGTCATTGCATCAACGCTGCATCATAAATTCTGCATTCAAACTTTTTTCATTAAGTAATCCCACATTTTTTTGGTGGATATGTGTGCAACAAAAGTTCAACATTCCCCTTTTGCTACTAGTTCTGTCAAGTCTACACAATCTGATGCATCTGTTGGGTAAATCCAGTGTATTCACCACACAGAACCCACTGCAATGCAAGGCAAATGCAGCGTTCCATTGGAAATGAATGTACTCATGGTGTACCAAAGCGATGCAAAAGGCATCATACCGACTGTTCCTGTATTCTGAAAGATATGTATCTTGATAGCAGACATGCAGAACATTTGACTAATGGACTAATGAAAAAAATACCAAAATATCATTTTTGTGTGGAGTATTCCTTTAAAAAGTAGCTACAAATATTCAAATGTATTAAAAAACTATCTTTTGAAATAGTTTCAACGTTATTGACGGTATTGAAAAACCATCCTGTGGCTATCTCCAAGCCTACCACCCTGTACCCAATGTGTCATACCATGAGAAGGAAGTCGGCCAGATATAGCAACTATCTCCAGCCCACACACTGACACACACCCCCACACACACACACTCTACAGAACCATGTGTAACAATGTGCATGCTGAGCTGCTGCACACACGCGCTGTACACCCACTAGGACAGTCAGAACACCATCTAGGACACCCTCTAGGACACCCACTAGGACAGTCAGAACACCATCTAGGACACCCTCTAGGACACCCTCTAGGACTGTCAGAACACACACACACACACACACACACACACACACACACACACACACACACACACACACACACACACACACACACACACACACACACACACACACACACACACACACATTAATAAACCAGCAACATGGAGAGCTCCAGAGATCATTCTCACACACACACACACACACACACACACACACACACACACACACACACACACACACACACACACACACACACACACACACACACACACACACACACATACACAGACACGTGAATGGTTGTAAAGGGCTTGAACTGGAAACGAGGTCACAACTGCTTGGTGTCAGTTAAAGACGATTAATCAGTGTGTGTGTGTGTGTATGTGTGTGTGTGTGTGTGTGTGTGTGTGTGTGTGTGTGTGTGTGTGTGTGTGTGTGTGTGTGTGTGTGTGTGTGTGTGTGTGTGTGTGTGTGTGTGTGTGTGTGTGTGTGTGTGTGTGTGTGTGTGAGAGAGTCCTAATCCCGACCAAGGCGACCTCCTGTAAAATGACTCTCCTCTCCTCTTCTCCCTGGCTTGGTTCTAACCTGCTGAGAGGTAATAGGATTGACTGTCAGTCTGGAGCCACTATCTCCACAGCATCTTTACACTGGAGGAGTATACTATCATACTCACAACAAGATCAACAAAGACAGCATCTTTACACTGAGGGAGTATACTACCATACTCACAACAAGATCAACACAGACAGCATCTTTACACTGGGGGAGTATACTACCATACTCACAACAAGATCAACACAGACAGCATCTTTACACTGGAGGAGTAGACTACCATACTCCAACTACTTCTCAGAGTTCAGTGTGTCAAATCGGAGGGCCTGTTGTCCGGTCCTCTGGCAGTCTATGAGGTTCAATTCTCGGGCCAACTCTATTCTCTGTATATATCAACGATGTCGCTCTTGCTGCTGGTGACTCTCTGATCCATCTCTATGCAGACAACATCATTCTGTATACATCTGGCCCCTCTTTGGACACTGTGTTAACTAACCTTCAAACAAGCTTCAACACTCCTTCCATGGCCTCCAACTGCTCTTAAATGCTAGTAAGACTAAATGCATGCTTTTCAATCAAACGATGCCCGCACCTGCCCACCTGACCATCATCACTACTCTCGACGGTTCTGACTTAGAATATGTGGACAACTACAAATACCTAGGTGTCTGGTTAGACTGTAAACTCAACTTCCAGACTCACATTAACCATCTCCAATCCAAAATTAAATCTAGAATCGGCTTCCTATTTCGCAACAAAGCCTCCTTCACTCATGCTGCCAAACATGCCCTTGTAAAACTGACTATCCTACCGATCCTTGACTTCGGCGATGTCATTTACAAAATAGACTCCAACACTCTACTCAGCAAATTGGATGAAGTCTATCACAGTGCCATCCGTTTTGTTACCAAAGCCCCATATACTACCCAACACTGCGACCTGTATTCTCACGTTGGCTGGCCCTCACTACATACTCGTAACTCTGTGTTGTTGTTTTTGTCTCACTGCTTTGTCTTGGCCAGGTCACAGTTGTAAATGAGAACTTGTTCTCAACTGGCCTACTTGGTTAAATAAAAGTTAAATACATTTTTAAAAGCAATTGGCCCAGAGAATTTGTTCTTAACTGACTTGCCTAGTTAAATGAAAATAAAACTCCTCTTTATACTGGAGGGAAGTACTGTAGGTTACAATACTCACAACATAGTCTACAGACACAGCCGCTATACTCACAACGTAGTCCACAGCCACTATACTCACAGCATAGTCTACAGACACAGACACTATACTCACAACATAGTCAACAGACACAGACACTATACTCACAACATAGTCTACAGACACAGCCGCTATACTCACAACATAGTCTACAGACACAGCCACTATACTCACAACATAGTCAACAGACACAGACACTATACTCACAACATAGTCAACAGACACAGACATTATACTCACAACATAGTCTACAGACACAGCCGATATACTCACAACATAGTCTACAGACACAGCCACTATACTCACAACATAGTCAACAGACACAGCCGATATACTCACAACATAGTCAACAGACACAGCCGCTATACTCACAACATAGTCAACAGACACAGCCGATATACTCACAACATAGTCTACAGACACAGCCGATATACTCACAACATAGTCAACAGACACAGCCAATATACTCACAACATAGTCAACAGACACAGCCGATATACTCACAACATAGTCAACAGACACAGCCGATATACTCACAACATAGTCAACAGACACAGCCGCTATACTCACAACATAGTCAACAGACACAGCCACTATACTCACAACATAGTCTACAGACACTATACTCACAACATAGTCAACAGACACAGACACTATACTCACAACATAGTCAACAGACACAGCCGCTATACTCACAACATAGTCTACAGACACTATACTCACAACATAGTCAACAGACACAGACACTATACTCACAACATAGTCTACAGACACTATACTCACAACATAGTCAACAGACACAGCCGCTATACTCACAACATAGTCTACAGACACTATACTCACAACATAGTCAACAGACACAGACACTATACTCACAACATAGTCAACAGACACAGCCACTATACTCACAACATAGTCTACAGACACAGCCACTATACTCACAACATAGTCCACAGACACAGCCACTATACTCACAACATAGTCTACAGACACAGCCACTATACTCACAACATAGTCTACAGCCACTATACTCACAACATAGTCTACAGACACAGCCACTATACTCACAACATAGTCTACAGCCACTATACTCACAACATAGTCTACAGACACAGCCACTATACTCACAACATAGTCAACAGACACAGCCGCTATACTCACAACATAGTCTACAGACACTATACTCACAACATAGTCTACAGACACTATACTCACAACATAGTCTACAGACACTATACTCACAACATAGTCCACAGACACAGCCGCTATACTCACAACATAGTCAACAGACACTATACTCACAACATAGTCCACAGACACAGCCACTATACTCACAACATAGTCCACAGACACAGACACTATACTCACAACATAGTCCACAGACACAGACACTATACTCACAACATAGTCTACAGACACTATACTCTAACAACTGTACACATGACGGATATTACTGTCACGCCTGCCCCCCCCTCCCCCTCCCTGGCGCCAGGCTGCCCATCATTACGTGCATCAGCGCTCATTGGACTCACCTGGACTCCTTCACTTTGTTTACCCCTTCTATATCTGTCTGTTCCTCAGTTTGATCCCCGTGTCATTAATGTTATGTTTCCTCTGTCCAGACGCTGTCCGTGTTTTGTTATATGTCAGTTTTTTCATTAAATGCTTCTCGTCTGGGAGTTACGCTGCTTCCCACTGGACACAAACTGGTTGAATCAACGTAGTTTCAATGGAATTTCTCAATGTACTTCTTCCATTTAAGAATGGTTTGGGTCACTATGTTCCTTCAATGCTGCAAAATTGTTTTGGTACCCTTCCCCAGATCTGTGATTCGACAAAATCCTGTCTCCGAGCTCTACTGACAATTCTACGGACCTCATGGCTTGGTTTCTGCTCTGACATGCACTGTCAACTGTGGGACCTTATATAGACAGGTGTGTGCCTTTCCAAATCATGTCCAATCAATTGAACTTACTACAGGTGGATTCAAGTAATAGAAACATCTCAAGCATGATCAATGGAAACAGGATGTGCCTGCACTCAATTTCGAGTCTCATAGCAAGGGGTCTGAAAACTTATGTAAATAATGTATTTCTGTTTTTTTATTGTTAATACATTTGCAAAAATTTCTAAAAACAGAACAGAACCGTTATTTTAAAAGCATGGGAACCGGTTAGTAACGTTATTTTATATTCCAGGTATTTTTTGTCAGTCGCATAAAAAACGCAACAAAGTGCAAAGGCCTCATTCTAATGCCAGTGTCTGTCTGCCTGCCAGGTGAAAATCTTTGCTCCTGTGTGTGCGTGTACGCTACCTGCCCTCCCTCTCAGAAGAGTAGTCTACTAGTCTACTACTGACGTTACAAGGCTACCTGACCTCCCTCTCAGAAGAGTAGTGTACTAGACTACTACTGACGTTACAAGGCTACCTGCCCTCCCTCTCAGAAGAGTAGTGTACTAGTCTACTACTGACGTTACAAGGCTACCTGACCTCCCTCTCAGAAGAGTAGTGTACTAGACTACTACTGACGTTACAAGGCTACCTGACCTCCCTCTCAGAAGAGTAGTCTACTAGTCTACTACTGACGTTACAAGGCTACCTGACCTCCCTCTCAGAAGAGTAGTGTACTAGACTACTACTGACGTTACAAGGCTACCTGACCTCCCTCTCAGAAGAGTAGTCTACTAGTCTACTACTGACGTTACAAGGCTACCTGACCTCCCTCTCAGAAGCGTAGTCTACTAGTCTACTACTGACGTTACAAGGCTACCTGCCCTCCCTCTCAGAAGCGTAGTCTACTAGTCTACTACTGACGTTACAAGGCTACCTGCCCTCCCTCTCAGAAGAGTAGTCTACTAGTCTACTACTGACGTTACAAGGCTACCTGCCCTCCCTCTCAGAAGAGTAGTGTACTAGACTACTACTGACGTTACAAGGCTACCTGCCCTCCCTCTCAGAAGAGTAGTGTACTAGACTACTACTGACGTTACAAGGCTACCTGCCCTCCCTCTCAGAAGCGTAGTCTACTAGTCTACTACTGACGTTACAAGGCTACCTGCCCTCCCTCTCAGAAGAGTAGTCTACTAGTCTACTACTGACGTTACAAGGCTACCTGCCCTCCCTCTCAGAAGAGTAGTCTACTAGTCTACTACTGACGTTACAAGGCTACCTGCCCTCCCTCTCAGAAGAGTAGTCTACTAGTCTACTACTGACGTTACAAGGCTACCTGCCCTCCCTCTCAGAAGAGTAGTGTACTAGACTACTACTGACGTTACAAGGCTACCTGCCCTCCCTCTCAGAAGAGTAGTGTACTAGTCTACTACTGACGTTACAAGGCTACCTGCCCTCCCTCTCAGAAGCGTAGTCTACTAGTCTACTACTGACGTTTTAAGGCTACCTGCCCTCCCTCTCAGAAGCGTAGTCTACTAGTCTACTACTGACGTTACAAGGCTACCTGCCCTCCCTCTCAGAAGAGTAGTCTACTAGTCTACTACTGACGTTACAAGGCTACCTGCCCTCCCTCTCAGAAGAGTAGTGTACTAGTCTACTACTGACGTTACAAGGCTACCTGCCCTCCCTCTCAGAAGAGTAGTGTACTAGTCTACTACTGACGTTACAAGGCTACCTGACCTCCCTCTCAGAAGAGTAGTCTACTAGTCTACTACTGACGTTACAAGGCTACCTGCCCTCCCTCTCAGAAGAGTAGTCTACTAGTCTACTACTGACGTTACAAGGCTACCTGCCCTCCCTCTCAGAAGAGTAGTGTACTAGACTACTACTGACGTTACAAGGCTACCTGCCCTCCCTCTCAGAAGCGTAGTCTACTAGTCTACTACTGACGTTACAAGGCTACCTGACCTCCCTCTCAGAAGAGTAGTCTACTAGTCTACTACTGACGTTACAAGGCTACCTGCCCTCCCTCTCAGAAGCGTAGTCTACTAGTCTACTACTGACGTTACAAGGCTACCTGCCCTCCCTCTCAGAAGAGTAGTCTACTAGTCTACTACTGACGTTACAAGGCTACCTGACCTCCCTCTCAGAAGAGTAGTCTACTAGTCTACTACTGACGTTACAAGGCTACCTGCCCTCCCTCTCAGAAGAGTAGTCTACTAGTCTACTACTGACGTTACAAGGCTACCTGCCCTCCCTCTCAGAAGAGTAGTCTACTAGTCTACTACTGACGTTACAAGGCTACCTGCCCTCCCTCTCAGAAGAGTAGTCTACTAGTCTACTACTGACGTTACAAGGCTACCTGCCCTCCCTCTCAGAAGAGTAGTGTACTAGACTACTACTGACGTTACAAGGCTACCTGACCTCCCTCTCAGAAGAGTAGTGTACTAGACTACTACTGACGTTACAAGGCTACCTGCCCTCCCTCTCAGAAGAGTAGTCTACTAGTCTACTACTGACGTTACAAGGCTACCTGCCCTCCCTCTCAGAAGAGTAGTCTACTAGTCTACTACTGACGTTACAAGGCTACCTGCCCTCCCTCTCAGAAGAGTAGTCTCTCCTCTTACATTTACATTTTAGTCATTTAGCAGACGCTCTTATCCAGAGCCACTTACAAATTGGTGCATTCAACTTAGGATAGCCAGTGGGACAACCACATCTCCATCACAGTAAGTACATTTCTATAAACAAGAAGCTGTGAGGAAAGTTAGTGCTAGCAGGTTAAATAAGTCATGTGTTAGTTTCCTCCCCGGGAGGAAGAGCAGCTCCGTCTTGCCGAGGTTCATCTTGAGGTGGTGATCCGACATCCAAACTGATATGTCTGTCAGACATGCAGAGATGCGATTCGCCACATGGTTATCAGAAGGGGGAAAGGAGAGAATGAATTGAGTGTTGTCTGCGTAGTAATGATAGGAGAGACCATGTGAGGATATGACAGAGCCAAGTGACTTGGTGTATAGACAGAATAGGAGAGGGCCTAGAACTGAGCCCTGGGGGACACCAGTGGTGAGAGCACGTGGTGCGGAGACAGATTCTCGCCACGCCACCTGATAGGAGCGACCTGTCAGGTAGGACGCAATCCAAGAGTGTGCAGCACCGGAGATGCCCAACTCAGAGTGGTTGGAGAGGAGGATCTGATGGTTCACAGTATCAGCAGATAGGTCTAGAAAGATAAGAGCAGAGCAGAGGAGAGAGAGTTAGCTTTGGCAGTGCGGAGAGGAGAGAGTAGTGGGAGAGAGAGAGCGAAGGTTGCGACGGCGTATTACCATCTGATTAGGGGCAGAGTGAGTAGTGTTGGAGGTGAGCGAGAGAGAAAAGGATCCAAAGTAGTGGTCGGAGACTTGGAGGGGAGTTGCAGTGAGATTAGTAGAAGAACAGCATCTAGTAAAGATGAGGTCAAGCGTATTGCCTGCCTTGTGAGTAGAGGGGGACGGTGAGAGGGTGAGGTCAAAAGAGGAAAGGAGTGGAAAGAAGGAGGCAGAGAGAAATGAGTCAAAGGCAGACGTCGGGAGGTTAAAGTCACCCAGAACTGTGAGGGGTGAGCCATCATCAGGAAATGAGCTTATCAAGGCTTCAAGTTCATTGATGAACTCTCCAAGGGAACCTGGAGGGAGATAAATGACAAGGATGTTAAATTTGAATGGGCTAGTGACTGTGACAGCATGGAATTCAAATGAGGAGATAGACAGATGGGTCAGGGGGAAGAGAGAGAATGTCCACTTGGGAGAGATTAGAATTCCTGTGCCACCACCACGCTGACCAGATGCTCTCGGGGTATGCGAGAACACATGATCAGACGAGGGAAGAGCAGTAGGAGTAGCAGTGTTTTCTGTGGTAATCCATGTTTCCGTCAGAGGGACTGGATGGCAGCATAGGCTGAGATGAACTCTGCCTTGTTGGCCGCAGAACAGCAGGGACCACCAGATTAGAGTGGTTGCAGCTTCGCGGTGTGAAGCGTTTGTATGGCCTGTACCGAGAGGAGAGAACAGGGATAGACAGACACATAGTCGACAGGCTACAGAAAAAGGCTACAATAATGAACAGCGAAGGGCCGCCCCACTGAGTATTTAATATGAGGCTGCATCCCAAATGGCACCCTATTCCCTACATAGTGCACTATTTTAGACCAGGGACCATAAACCAGTAGTGCACTACAAAGGAAACAGGGTGCCCTTTTGGGACAGCCTGATTCTCTCAGGGCAACAGTGTGTGAAAACAGTCAGTAGCTGGTTTTTGATTGGAACAGTGTAGGCAGCAGCCGCCTATGTCCTGAGGTTATGTAACAGCTTTCAAGTAATTGATAACTTGATTTGTGTGGTATGTTATAGGCCAGTGATGTTACTTACAGATTATCATCCATAACTGCCTCCTGAACATTTCAAGAATGCTCACCATGGTGTGACTTTATGAGCAGGTAAAGGAACCTCTGGATGATGTCATCAGACTAGAAACTCGCCATTTTCATTGATGTTGTTGAGGTGGTGCTGGAGATTATGAATATAAAATTGAAACATTTAAAAATGTCTCTTTAACTACTTGTGCAGGTTAGCCTACTTGGTCCCAACCTGGTCCTAGAACGGGTTTGCTCCTTCATAAGGAGAGAGCAGAGACAGACTGTCACCTAGGCCTGCTTGATGCCAGACCTCTGAGAAAGCCTTGTTGTTCATAGAAGAACTGTAGATCCGTGGACTAGAAAACGTTCTATCAGTTTTTGTTCTAGAAGGTACAGTAACTTTTGGAAAATAGGTCACTGGAAGAAAGCTCTCTTGTCCCTCCACACACACACACACACACACACACACACACACACACACATACACAGGTACCCAAGTGTAATATAGAGAGAAGTGTTTAATGAATTCACAGAACATGGGGGTTTTAAATGCCAGACTATACTTGTTTTGACTGACCATCCATGATATCAAAGTTATTTCTCTCAAATGTTTGCCACAAATCTGTTTACATCCCTGTTAGTGAACATTTCTATTTTGCCAAGATAATCCATTAACCTGAAAGGTGTGGTATATTTAGAAGCTGACTAAACAGCATGATCATTACAATAAAAGGCCACTTGTGTGTTTCCAAAATGGCAGACTAATCTCTATATAGTGCACTACTTTAGACCAGAGCTCTTTGGGACCTTTGGGACGCTGCCCCTGTACTACAGAACAGCCCACTTACTTCCTTCCGTACTCGACTACGGAGGCTTTAATTCAAATTGGCTCTGAAGTCTCTCTGACATTCCCTGTGACAGATTGGCTTGTTCGTTCACTCCGATTGCTTGTTGCCGAGGAAACGTGTAGAACGGCCCTGGAGCACCGTGTGTGTGTGTGTGTGTGTGTGTGTTTATGTATGTATGTTTGTGTGTGCAGATCGGACCTGAAGCTCTGGGCTGCATTATTGATGATGAGCACGTGTTCACACTTGCCGTAGTTACAAAGATGATTACACACACACACCAGGGGCTTCCTCAGGGTCCCCTGTGAAACCAAGACTAGGTCTCGTTCCAAACATTCTAACATCCCCGTCAGGATCCTGCTAATGTACCATTACATAATCTCATTATTATTTTTGCTAAAGGAGCTCAATGCACAGTGGAACAGCTCACATTAAAGCTAGAATCCGCAGTTGACACAATAACAAAACGGCCCCGCCTCTGTTTTAGTAAAAAGCTGAGGGATGGGGCTAGAGAAATATAATCAATCTCAAATTTCATAAATAGAGGTGTGGATGCAAGGTCTGACCCTCCATGATATCAACATTATAGTTTTAACCATGTTTTGACTGACCATCCATGATATCAACATTATAGTTATAACCATGTTTTGACTGACTATCCATGATATAAACATTATAGTTTTGACTGACCATCCATGATATCAACATTATAGTTATAACAATGTTTTGACTGACCATCCATGATATCAACATTATAGTTTTAACAATGTTTTGACTGACCATCCATGATATCAACATTATAGTTATAACCATGTTTTGACTGACCATCCATGATATCAACATTATAGTTTTAACCATGTTTTGACTGACCATCCATGATATCAACATTATAGTTTTAACCATGTTTTGACTGACCATCCATGATATCAACATTATAGTTTTAACCATGTTTTGACTGACCATCCATGATATCAACATTATAGTTTTAACCATGTTTTGAGGCGATACAGTGATTGTTTACATTTACATAGTCTACAAACATTGGAGTTAAACAAGCTAATATTTTGGTTCTGATGGAGTATGACAACTTTAACTATGCTCATGAGGCAATTATAAGTTATATTCTTCAAGAATCAATGGGTATACAGTATATCATCAATTTATAAGTCCAAAAATGGATGTTGAAACTGTGGATTCAATCTTTAAGCTAATGTATACGGAACAAAAATATGAACACAACATGTAAAGTGTTGGTCCCATGTTTCTGAACTGTTTCTGAGCTGAAATAAAAGATCCCAGAAAAGTTCTATACGCACAAAAAGTTTATTTGTTTAAAGTTTGTTTACATCCCTGTTAGTGAACATTTATATTTTGCCAAGATAATCCATCAACCTGAAAGGTGTGGTATATTTAGAAGCTGATTAAACAGCATGATCATTACAATAAAAGGCCACTCTAAAATGACACAACACAATACCACAGATGTCTCATGTTGAGGGAGAGTGCAATTTGCCTGCTGACTACAGGAATGTCCACCAGAACCTTTACCAGATAATGTAATGTTCATTTCTCTACAATAAGCCTGTGGGTTTGCACAACCAAAGAATTTCTGCACAAACTGTCTATACATACAATCACCCAACCTCAACCTAATTGAGATGGTTTGGGATGAGTTGGACCGCATAGTGAAGGAAAAGCAGCCAACAAGTTCTCAGCATACAGTATGCAGTAACTCCTTCAAGACTGTTGGAAAAGCATTCCAGGTGAAGCTGGTTGAGAGAATGCCAAGAGTGTACAAAGCTGTCATCAAGGAAAAGGGTGGCTACTTTGAAGAACGTAAATATAACATATATTTTGATTAATTTAACACTTTTTTGGTTACTAGATGAATCCATGTGTTATTTCACAGTTTTGATGTCTTCACTATTATTCTACAATGTAGTAGTAGATAGATAGATAGATAGATAGATAGATAGATAGATAGATAGATAGATAGATAGATAGATAGATAGATAGATAGATAGATAGATAGATAGATAGATAGATAGATAGATAGATAGATAGATAGATAGATAGATAGATAGATAGATAGATAGATAGATAGATAGATAGATAGATAGATAGATAGATAGATAGATAGATAGATAGATAGATAGATAGATAGATAGATAGATATTTTATTGATCCCTGAGGGGAAATTTCTTCGTCATGCAGCTACGAAAAAAACACAGGGCAGATACACGATACATGATACATAGAGCGGCAGTATGAAAACGTATAAAAATACAAGAAAGTGCAAAAAAGCTATAAAAAGACATTGCATAGTATGGGTGAATGGCTGAATATGTACACTATACATTGTTACAGAGTGTTAGGTAAAAAAATAAATAAATAATATTGCAAGTTGATACAGATAAATAAGGAGTATTTGCATGGTTAAATTAACTGTACAGGTAAATGACAGGAAGAGATACTTAAATAGCTAAATGTGTGTATGATATAATTTAGGGTAATAATAGTAATTCCCTTAAAATACAGTCCCTAGTGCAGGATTTAATTACAGATAAATGCACATATTGCACATTCAATATACTAATTGCACATTCGATATGCATGTCTGCCATCTTTCTAGAGCTCCGACTTTCCTACTTGAAGATTACTGACATCATGATTAGATTTTTTTCCCAGAGATCCCAGTTGTCTTCAAAGCACCATGACCATCAGATGCAGGTACCATCAGTCCAGTTAAATGAAAAAGCAAATTATTAGCAAATTATTACAATTTATGCTCAGCTGTGCCTCACTACACCAACTGATCTATTTTGTAATCAAACCTTGCGTTTTGAAATATAATCTGGTCTGAGAAGATCAACATTGGCAGGCCAGGCATATAGCCAATATGCTGTGATAATGTATCAAGCCTGCCTACTGCACAAACCTGTTTTTATTAGGTTATTGTAAAAAAAATAATCTCTGCTTGCATTTTGACAGAAAAAGTGATCTTGACTCAGAAAAGCTTGGTGACGACTGTTATAAAGCATTATACCTGCAGGCTTTAAGTGTTACCAGATTGGTGTTGCTATACATAGACATGCTAACCATGGCTGTGACGTCTTTACAAAAGACACACCATGTTTTAGTAGTGAAAAACAGAACAACCTTTACTTGCATCACACAATGATTTGACCTGGTTTTTGAGGAGCGTCCACAAAGAGCATGCATGTGGAACATCCTCAAGGAGCGTGCATGAGGAGCGTGTATGAAGAGTGTGCATGAGGAGCGCGCACGAGGAGTGTGCATGTACTGTATGCTGCTTACTCAGAAACTGATGGATATGACAATATGGAAAACCCCTCCAGACAATCAATCAACTGTGTTGGTTTCATCAGACACTGTGGAAAAACCCTCCAGACAATCAATCAACTGTGTTGGTTTCATCAGACACTGTGGAAAAACCCTCCAGACAAACAATCAACTGTGTTGGTTTCATCAGACAATATGGAAAACCCCTCCAGACAATCAATCAACTGTGTTGGTTTAATCAGACAATATGGAAAAACCCCTCCAGACAATCAATCAACTGTGTTGGTTTAATCAGACAATATGGAAAAACCCCTCCAGACAATCAATCAACTGTGTTGGTTTCATCAGACAATATGGAAAACCCCTCCAGACAATCAATCAACTGTGTTGGTTTAATCAGACAATATGGAAAAACCCCTCCAGACAATCAATCAACTGTGTTGGTTTAATCAGACAATATGGAAAAACCCCTCCAGACAATCAATCAACTGTGTTGGTTTAATCAGACAATATGGAAAAACCCCTCCAGACAATCAATCAACTGTGTTGGTTTAATCAGACAATATGGAAAAACCCCTCCAGACAATCAATCAACTGTGTTGGTTTAATCAGACAATATGGAAAAACCCCTCCAGACAATCAATCAACTGTGTTGGTTTAATCAGACAATATGGAAAAACCCCTCCAGACAATCAATCAACTGTGTTGGTTTAATCAGACAATATGGAAAAACCCCTCCAGACAATCAATCAACTGTGTTGGTTTAATCAGACAATATGGAAAAACCCCTCCAGACAATCAATCAACTGTGTTGGTTTAATCAGACAATATGGAAAAACCCCTCCAGACAATCAATCAACTGTGTTGGTTTAATCAGACAATATGGAAAAACCCCTCCAGACAATCAATCAACTGTGTTGGTTTAATCAGACAATATGGAAAAACCCCTCCAGACAATCAATCAACTGTGTTGGTTTAATCAGACAATATGGAAAAACCCCTCCAGACAATCAATCAACTGTGTTGGTTTAATCAGACAATATGGAAAAACCCCTCCAGACAATCAATCAACTGTGTTGGTTTAATCAGACAATATGGAAAAACCCCTCCAGACAATCAATCAACTGTGTTGGTTTCATCAGACAATATGGAAAAACCCCTCCAGACAATCAATCAACTGTGTTGGTTTCATCAGACAATATGGAAAAACCCCTCCAGACAATCAATCAACTGTGTTGGTTTCATCAGACAATATGGAAAAACCCCTCCAGACAATCAATCAACTGTGTTGGTTTAATCAGACAATATGGAAAAACCCCTCCAGACAATCAATCAACTGTGTTGGTTTAATCAGACAATATGGAAAAACCCCTCCAGACAATCAATCAACTGTGTTGGTTTAATCAGACAATATGGAAAACCCCTCCAGACAATCAATCAACTGTGTTGGTTTAATCAGACAATATGGAAAAACCCCTCCAGACAATCAATCAACTGTGTTGGTTTAATCAGACAATATGGAAAAACCCCTCCAGACAATCAATCAACTGTGTTGGTTTAATCAGACAATATGGAAAAACCCCTCCAGACAATCAATCAACTGTGTTGGTTTAATCAGACAATATGGAAAAACCCCTCCAGACAATCAATCAACTGTGTTGGTTTAATCAGACAATATGGAAAAACCCCTCCAGACAATCAATCAACTGTGTTGGTTTAATCAGACAATATGGAAAAACCCCTCCAGACAATCAATCAACTGTGTTGGTTTAATCAGACAATATGGAAAAACCCCTCCAGACAATCAATCAACTGTGTTGGTTTAATCAGACAATATGGAAAAACCCCTCCAGACAATCAATCAACTGTGTTGGTTTAATCAGACAATATGGAAAAACCCCTCCAGACAATCAATCAACTGTGTTGGTTTAATCAGACAATATGGAAAAACCCCTCCAGACAATCAATCAACTGTGTTGGTTTAATCAGACAATATGGAAAAACCCCTCCAGACAATCAATCAACTGTGTTGGTTTAATCAGACAATATGGAAAACCCCTCCAGACAATCAATCAACTGTGTTGGTTTAATCAGACAATATGGAAAAACCCCTCCAGACAATCAATCAACTGTGTTGGTTTCATCAGACAATATGGAAAAACCCCTCCAGACAATCAATCAACTGTGTTGGTTTAATCAGACAATATGGAAAAACCCCTCCAGACAATCAATCAACTGTGTTGGTTTCATCAGACAATATGGAAAATCCCCTCCAGACAATCAATCAACTGTGTTGGTTTAATCAGACAATATGGAAAAACCCCTCCAGACAATCAATCAACTGTGTTGGTTTAATCAGACAATATGGAAAAACCCCTCCAGACAATCAATCAACTGTGTTGGTTTAATCAGACAATATGGAAAAACCCCTCCAGACAATCAATCAACTGTGTTGGTTTAATCAGACAATATGGAAAACCCCTCCAGACAATCAATCAACTGTGTTGGTTTAATCACACAATATGGAAAAACCCCTCCAGACAATCAATCAACTGTGTTGGTTTCATCAGGCAATATGGAAAAACCCCTCCAGACAATCAATCAACTGTGTTGGTTTAATCAGACAATATGGAAAACCCCTCCAGACAATCAATCAACTGTGTTGGTTTAATCAGACAATATGGAAAACCCCTCCAGACAATCAATCAACTGTGTTGGTTTAATCAGACAATATGGAAAAACCCCTCCAGACAATCAATCAACTGTGTTGGTTTAATCAGACAATATGGAAAACCCCTCCAGACAATCAATCAACTGTGTTGGTTTAATCAGACAATATGGAAAAACCCCTCCAGACAATCAATCAACTGTGTTGGTTTAATCAGACAATATGGAAAAACCCCTCCAGACAATCAATCAACTGTGTTGGTTTAATCAGACAATATGGAAAAACCCCTCCAGACAATCAATCAACTGTGTTGGTTTAATCAGACAATATGGAAAAACCCCTCCAGACAATCAATCAACTGTGTTGGTTTAATCAGACAATATGGAAAAACCCCTCTAGACAATCAATCAACTGTGTTGGTTTAATCAGACAATATGGGAAAACCCCTCCAGACAATCAATCAACTGTGTTGGTTTAATCAGACAATATGGGAAAACCCCTCCAGACAATCAATCAACTGTGTTGGTTTAATCAGACAATATGGAAAACCCCTCCAGACAATCAATCAACTGTGTTGGTTTAATCAGACAATATGGAAAACCCCTCCAGACAATCAATCAACTGTGTTGGTTTAATCAGACAATATGGAAAACCCCTCCAGACAATCAATCAACTGTGTTGGTTTAATCAGACAATATGGAAAAACCCCTCCAGACAATCAATCAACTGTGTTGGTTTAATCAGACAATATGGAAAAACCCCTCCAGACAATCAATCAACTGTGTTGGTTTAATCAGACAATATGGAAAACCCCTCCAGACAATCAATCAACTGTGTTGGTTTAATCAGACAATATGGAAAAACCCCTCCAGACAATCAATCAACTGTGTTGGTTTAATCAGACAATATGGAAAAACCCCTCCAGACAATCAATCAACTGTGTTGGTTTAATCAGACAATATGGAAAAACCCCTCCAGACAATCAATCAACTGTGTTGGTTTAATCAGACAATATGGAAAAACCCCTCCAGACAATCAATCAACTGTGTTGGTTTAATCAGACAATATGGAAAAACCCCTCCAGACAATCAATCAACTGTGTTGGTTTAATCAGACAATATGGAAAAACCCCTCCAGACAATCAATCAACTGTGTTGGTTTAATCAGACAATATGGAAAAACCCCTCCAGACAATCAATCAACTGTGTTGGTTTAATCAGACAATATGGAAAAACCCCTCCAGACAATCAATCAACTGTGTTGGTTTAATCAGACAATATGGAAAAACCCCTCCAGACAATCAATCAACTGTGTTGGTTTAATCAGACAATATGGAAAAACCCCTCCAGACAATCAATCAACTGTGTTGGTTTAATCAGACAATATGGAAAAACCCCTCCAGACAATCAATCAACTGTGTTGGTTTAATCAGACAATATGGAAAACCCCTCCAGACAATCAATCAACTGTGTTGGTTTAATCAGACAATATGGAAAAACCCCTCCAGACAATCAATCAACTGTGTTGGTTTCATCAGACAATATGGAAAAACCCCTCCAGACAATCAATCAACTGTGTTGGTTTAATCAGACAATATGGAAAACCCCTCCAGACAATCAATCAACTGTGTTGGTTTAATCAGACAATATGGAAAAACCCCTCCAGACAATCAATCAACTGTGTTGGTTTAATCAGACAATATGGAAAACCCCTCCAGACAATCAATCAACTGTGTTGGTTTCATCAGACAATATGGAAAAACCCCTCCAGACAATCAATCAACTGTGTTGGTTTAATCAGACAATATGGAAAACCCCTCCAGACAATCAATCAACTGTGTTGGTTTCATCAGACAATATGGAAAAACCCCTCCAGACAATCAATCAACTGTGTTGGTTTAATCAGACAATATGGAAAAACCCCTCCAGACAATCAATCAACTGTGTTGGTTTAATCAGACAATATGGAAAAACCCCTCCAGACAATCAATCAACTGTGTTGGTTTAATCAGACAATATGGAAAACCCCTCCAGACAATCAATCAACTGTGTTGGTTTAATCAGACAATATGGAAAAACCCCTCCAGACAATCAATCAACTGTGTTGGTTTAATCAGACAATATGGAAAAACCCCTCCAGACAATCAATCAACTGTGTTGGTTTAATCAGACAATATGGAAAAACCCCTCCAGACAATCAATCAACTGTGTTGGTTTCATCAGACAATATGGAAAAACCCCTCCAGACAATCAAGTCAACTGTGTTGGTTTCATCAGACACTGGAAAAACCCCTCCAGACAATCAATCAACTGTGTTGGTTTAATCAGACAATATGGAAAACCCCTCCAGACAATCAATCAACTGTGTTGGTTTCATCAGACAATATGGAAAAACCCCTCCAGACAATCAATCAACTGTGTTGGTTTAATCAGACAATATGGAAAAACCCCTTCAGACAATCAATCAACTGTGTTGGTTTAATCAGACAATATGGAAAACCCCTCCAGACAATCAATCAACTGTGTTGGTTTCATCAGACACTGGAAAAACCCCTCCAGACAATCAATCAACTGTGTTGGTTTAATCAGACAATATGGAAAACCCCTCCAGACAATCAATCAACTGTGTTGGTTTCATCAGACAATATGGAAAAACCCCTCCAGACAATCAATCAACTGTGTTGGTTTAATCAGACAATATGGAAAAACCCCTTCAGACAATCAATCATCTGTGTTGGTTTAATCAGACAATATGGAAAAACCCCCCCCAGACAATCAATGAACTGTGTTGGTTTCATCAGACACTGGAAAAACCCCTCCAGACAATCAAGTCAACTGTGTTGGTTTAATCAGACAATATGGAAAAACCCCTCCAGACAATCAATCAACTGTGTTGGTTTCATCAGACACTGTGGAAAAAACCCCTCCAGACAATCAATCAACTGTGTTGGTTTCATCAGACACTGTGGAAAAACCCTCCAGACAATCAATCAATTGTGTTGGTTTCATCAGACACTGGAAAAACCCCTCCAGACAATCAATCAACTGTGTTGGTTTCATCAGACACTGGAAAAAACCCTCCAGACAATCAATCAACTGTGTCGGTTTCATCAGACACTGTGGAAAAACCCTCCAGACAAACAATCAACTGTGTTGGTTTCATCAGACACTGGAAAAAACCCTCCAGACAAACAATCAACTGTGTTGGTTTCATCAGACACTGGAAAAAACCCTCCAGACAATAAAGTCAACTGTGTTGGTTTCATCAGACACTGTGAAAAAAACCCTCCAGACAATAAAGTCAACTGTGTTGGTTTCATCAGACACTGTAAAAAAAACCCTCCATACAATAAAGTCAACTGTGTTTGTTTCATCAGTGTGATAGAGAGCTTATGCTGCGTCACTGAACACCGCACAGCCACTGTTAACAAGGCGACAAAACCCTGATCGACCTGCATTGATTCAGAGAGAGGACAATGAGACAAGTCCGGGACTGAAACAGAAAATGAGAAACTAATAAAGGATGGTTGAAAGGGCACTATGCATGTGTGAGTGTGTATGTGTGTCCTGACTGATGGTCTGAATGAGAGAAAGCTATAGGCTGAGAGAGTGTGTAGGGGCAGTGTATTATGATTGACAGGTCCAGTAAGTGGTGTTGGTTGCCTGGTGATCCACATGAAATGGAGAGGAGCTGATAAACACCTGATAGAAACTAAAGTGGCACTACATTTGACCAAGGCGGGGACCATGGTCCATAGTGTTTCCTTAGTGTTGTCTCTGTTTTCCCAGTGTTTTCTGTTTTCCCAGTGTTTTTCTCTGTTTCTCTGTGTTTTCTCTGTATTCCCAGTATTTTCTCTGTTTTCCCAGTGTTTTCCCAGTGTTTTCCCAGTGTTTTCCCTGTGTTTTCTCTGTGTTTTCTCTGTATTCCCAGTATTTTCTCTGTTTTCCCAATGTTTTCTCTGTTTTCCCAGTGTTTTCTCTGTTTTCCCAGTGTTTTCTCTGTTTTCCCAGTGTTTTCTCCGTGTTTTCCCTGTTTTCCCTGTGTCTTCTCTGTTTCCCTGTGTCTTCTCTGTATTCCCAGTATTTTCTGTTTTCCCAATGTTTTCTCTGTTTTCCCAATGTTTTCTCTGTTTTCCCAGTGTTTTGCCAATGTTTTCTCTGTTTTCCCAGTGTTTTCTCTGTTTTCCCATTGTTTTCTCTGTTTCCCAGTGTTTTCTCTGTTTTCCCAGTGTTTTCTCTGTTTCCCAGTGTTTTCTCTGTTTTCTCTCTGTTTTCCCAGTGTTTTCTCTGTATTCCCAGTATTTTCTCTGTTTTCCCAGTGTTTTCTCTGTTTTCTCTCTGTTTTCCCAGTGTTTTCTCTGTATTCCCAGAATTTCTCTGTTTTCCCAGTGTTTTCTCTGTTTTCTCTGTTTTCCCAGTGTTTTCTCTGTATTCCCAGTGTTTTCTCTGTATTCCCAGTAATTTCTCTGTTTTCCCAGTGTTTTCTCTGTTTTCTCTCAGTTTTCCCATTGTTTTCTCTGTATTCCCAGTATTTTCTATGTATTCCCAGTATTTTCTCTGTTTTCTCTGTGTTTTGCCAGTGTTCCTCTGTATTCCCAGTATTTCTCTGTTTTCCCAGTGTTTTCTCTGTTTTCTCTCTGTTTTCCCAGTGTTTTCTCTGTATTCCCAGTGTTTTCTCTGTATTCCCAGTATTTTCTCTGTTTTCTCTGTGTTTTGCCAGTGTTCCTCTGTATGTTCCACGAATTGTCGTGTTCCCCTTAAGTCTATAATATGGGTTCATTCATTGAAATGTGATTTCCAAGTCACCACAGAGGATCCCATACATGATACAGTACTTGGAGTGCACACTCAAATACATGTACATGTTATTTCTGAGTGTTTATTTATGTTATTTAGTATACCAGGTTATTTCTGAGTGTTTATTTATGTTATTTAGTATAACAGGTTATTTCTGAGTGTTTATTTAGTATCAAGGGGAGACTAACCCCTCCCCCTGACTAGACTGAAAAGACTAACCCCTCCCCTAGACTAGATTTGTTCCCATGTTCCCATTCTGTACATGCATAACCATCCCTGAGGGTTTGAGGACTATCCAATTGGCACACCTCGCCCAAGTGTTCACAGTTCCTAATCAATTTCAATGAACTTTTAAGACTCAAAGAAGAGTCTTCAACTATAAGGTACTTGTTTATCTCTCCTAGCTGTGAGGAACTAGAACAATCACACTGGTAGTTGTTTAGTTTGGAACACAGCCCTGCATCCCCGTCATCACACCATTACTGTTACTGTTTACACAATCCAATAACGGCCCATTATAAATCTGGGTCAGGGGGTCATCATTTGAAAGCTTGTTTAAAAGCCAACATGACTAGGTTATAAAATCCGATCTTACAGTGTTAGGCTTTCAGATCATAATTCTGGTGCGCATAGAAAGGAGCTGTGAGTGCATTCAGCTACATGTTCCGCAACAACATAGGATCAGTCTGTTCAGAACAACCCAGGGTATAACACCATGTCGTCTTGTTACTGTATATCAAACATAGGATCAGTCTGTTCAGAACAACCCAGGGTATAACACCATGTCGTCTTGTTACTGTATATCAAACATAGGATCAGTCTGTTCAGAACAACCCAGGGTATAACACCATGTCGTCTTGTTACTGTATATCAAACATAGGATCAGTCTGTTCAGAACAACCCAGGGTATAACACCATGTCGTCTTGTTACTGTATATCAAACATAGGATCAGTCTGTTCAGAACAACCCAGGGTATAACACCATGTCGTCTTGTTACTGTATATCAAACATAGGATCAGTCTGTTCAGAACAACCCAGGGTATAACACCATGTCGTCTTGTTACTGTATATCAAACATAGGATCAGTCTGTTCAGAACAACCCAGGGTATAACACCATGTCGTCTTGTTACTGTATATCAAACATAGGATCAGTCTGTTCAGAACAACCCAGGGTATAACACCATGTCGTCTTGTTACTGTATATCAAACATAGGATCAGTCTGTTCAGAACAACCCAGGGTATAACACCATGTCGTCTTGTTACTGTATATCAAACATAGGATCAGTCTGTTCAGAACAACCCAGGGTATAACACCATGTCGTCTTGTTACTGTATATCAAACATAGGATCAGTCTGTTCAGAACAACCCAGGGTATAACACCATGTCGTCTTGTTACTGTATATCAAACATAGGATCAGTCTGTTCAGAACAACCCAGGGTATAACACCATGTCGTCTTGTTACTGTATATCAAACATAGGATCAGTCTGTTCAGAACAACCCAGGGTATAACACCATGTCGTCTTGTTACTGTATATCAAACATAGGATCAGTCTGTTCAGAACAACCCAGGGTATAACACCATGTCGTCTTGTTACTGTATATCAAACATAGGATCAGTCTGTTCAGAACAACCCAGGGTATAACACCATGTCGTCTTGTTACTGTATATCAAACATAGGATCAGTCTGTTCAGAACAACCCAGGGTATAACACCATGTCGTCTTGTTACTGTATATCAAACATAGGATCAGTCTGTTCAGAACAACCCAGGGTATAACACCATGTCGTCTTGTTACTGTATATCAAACATAGGATCAGTCTGTTCAGAACAACCCAGGGTATAACACCATGTCGTCTTGTTACTGTATATCAAACATAGGATCAGTCTGTTCAGAACAACCCAGGGTATAACACCATGTCGTCTTGTTACTGTATATCAAACATAGGATCAGTCTGTTCAGAACAACCCAGGGTATAACACCATGTCGTCTTGTTACTGTATATCAAACATAGGATCAGTCTGTTCAGAACAACCCAGGGTATAACACCATGTCGTCTTGTTACTGTATATCAAACATAGGATCAGTCTGTTCAGAACAACCCAGGGTATAACACCATGTCGTCTTGTTACTGTATATCAAACATAGGATCAGTCTGTTCAGAACAACCCAGGGTATAACACCATGTCGTCTTGTTACTGTATATCAAACATAGGATCAGTCTGTTCAGAACAACCCAGGGTATAACACCATGTCGTCTTGTTACTGTATATCAAACATAGGATCAGTCTGTTCAGAACAACCCAGGGTATAACACCATGTCGTCTTGTTACTGTATATCAAACATAGGATCAGTCTGTTCAGAACAACCCAGGGTATAACACCATGTCGTCTTGTTACTGTATATCAAACATAGGATCAGTCTGTTCAGAACAACCCAGGGTATAACACCATGTCGTCTTGTTACTGTATATCAAACATAGGATCAGTCTGTTCAGAACAACCCAGGGTATAACACCATGTCGTCTTGTTACTGTATATCAAACATAGGATCAGTCTGTTCAGAACAACCCAGGGTATAACACCATGTCGTCTTGTTACTGTATATCAAACATAGGATCAGTCTGTTCAGAACAACCCAGGGTATAACACCATGTCGTCTTGTTACTGTATATCAAACATAGGATCAGTCTGTTCAGAACAACCCAGGGTATAACACCATGTCGTCTTGTTACTGTATATCAAACATAGGATCAGTCTGTTCAGAACAACCCAGGGTATAACACCATGTCGTCTTGTTACTGTATATCAAACATAGGATCAGTCTGTTCAGAACAACCCAGGGTATAACACCATGTCGTCTTGTTACTGTATATCAAACATAGGATCAGTCTGTTCAGAACAACCCAGGGTATAACACCATGTCGTCTTGTTACTGTATATCAAACATAGGATCAGTCTGTTCAGAACAACCCAGGGTATAACACCATGTCGTCTTGTTACTGTATATCAAACATAGGATCAGTCTGTTCAGAACAACCCAGGGTATAACACCATGTCGTCTTGTTACTGTATATCAAACATAGGATCAGTCTGTTCAGAACAACCCAGGGTATAACACCATGTCGTCTTGTTACTGTATATCAAACATAGGATCAGTCTGTTCAGAACAACCCAGGGTATAACACCATGTCGTCTTGTTACTGTATATCAAACATAGGATCAGTCTGTTCAGAACAACCCAGGGTATAACACCATGTCGTCTTGTTACTGTATATCAAACATAGGATCAGTCTGTTCAGAACAACCCAGGGTATAACACCATGTCGTCTTGTTACTGTATATCAAACATAGGATCAGTCTGTTCAGAACAACCCAGGGTATAACACCATGTCGTCTTGTTACTGTATATCAAACATAGGATCAGTCTGTTCAGAACAACCCAGGGTATAACACCATGTCGTCTTGTTACTGTATATCAAACATAGGATCAGTCTGTTCAGAACAACCCAGGGTATAACACCATGTCGTCTTGTTACTGTATATCAAACATAGGATCAGTCTGTTCAGAACAACCCAGGGTATAACACCATGTCGTCTTGTTACTGTATATCAAACATAGGATCAGTCTGTTCAGAACAACCCAGGGTATAACACCATGTCGTCTTGTTACTGTATATCAAACATAGGATCAGTCTGTTCAGAACAACCCAGGGTATAACACCATGTCGTCTTGTTACTGTATATCAAACATAGGATCAGTCTGTTCAGAACAACCCAGGGTATAACACCATGTCGTCTTGTTACTGTATATCAAACATAGGATCATAAACGTTGACACAGTATATACCATGACTTTTATCATATGGAAATGTGAGGTGCAGGTATTTGGCTTGCTTGACATCAAAGCAGTATTTATTATGATCCTCTACGTTTCATCTTTCAGAATACATTGAGTCCTCTTCATTTACAGCATTTCTGTCACTCAGATGATAAAACATTTACAAAAGTTGCCCAATTAGTGGGAGGGACGGGGGCATCTTCTTGTCATATGTGGTGCTCAAGTTCAGAACGTCTGTCAGTCCAAACCCAGACAGAGCTGTGAAGCTCAGAGCCTGAGCACTGACGTCATGTATAGCATGTTACTGTACAGCCACTACGTTCCAATTTAGGTGTTTATTAGTGGCCAAATCTGTCATTTTCAACCTGTATATGGGTACGAGTGTAGAGGCCTACAGGTGTGGGTGAGTAGGATGGTTGTCAAGGAAGACATGAGGTGTGTTTGCATATTTTACACCTCATCTACATATTACTTTTAGCTTCGTTTTTAGCCATTTTAACTTTGCCTGTTTTAAGTCTGTTTATTTATTATATTTATGGAAAATAAAACATTTTTTTTGTAAATCTTGTACCAGTCATATTTTAAACCTTTATGAGAAGCATCGGCCAGCTTCATCACAGTAGTCTACTGTGCTCTGTCTCTCTTAGCTCAGCTGTTGCCACAGTACCATGGTGCACTGGGGTCGTGTTAGCAGGAGCTGTCATGGTTTCCCAAACCCTAGGGTCATAGGTCACCAATCTCAGTACTTCGTATTCCCATTGGTCGGTCTGGTTCACATGAGATGAGATGCCTAGACGAGGGTTGACATACTGTAAGTTTTGGCCCAAATGGCACCCTATTCCCTACATAATGCACTACTTTTCACTTTATGGGGAACAGGGGGCTATTTGGGACACAACCATAGAGGATCCTAGACTAGGGTAGACACAGAAAGAGTGTGTCTATCTACGGTAAGGTTGGTGGGTTGATTTCACTGTATCAGCTTTCTGCTGGTTTAACTGCTCTGTTCTGGAATGGAGGGTTGTGTTCTGGAACTGAGGGTTGTGTTCTGGAACTGAGGGTTGTGTTCTGACCGGATGAAGCAGAGTCTCCCTCTCACCCTCTCTTCCGCCTAAGTCCTCCCAAAGATAACAAGCTCTGTCCCCCAACCACCTTCGACCACCCTCCTCCAACCCCCCCCACCTCCGACCCCCCTCATTCGACCCCCTCCTCCCAAACCCGACCCCAAACCACCTCAGACCAATTGATTGATTGATTGTCCAATGCTGACAATGTTTCTCTCTGTCCTCCTCAGGGCCAGCTGTCCCAGGCCCTCAACATCCTGTCTGACAGAGCTACCGAGGCCAAGGAGTTCCTGGTTCAGCTGAGGAACATGGTGCAGCACATCCAGGTACAGTAAACGCTCACTGCACCTCCTACTTACACTGTCATAGGATGCATCCCAAATTGCACCCTATTCCCTACATAGTGCACTACTTTTGATTAGGGCTAATAGGGCTTTGGTCAAATGTAGAGCACTGTATAGGAAGAGGGTACCATTTGGTACGCAGTCACAGTCCCTCCTCCCGCTGTCACTTGCACCTCCCCCTACACTCGTAACTCCTCCCACCCGCCATCACAAGCTCCTCTTACACTCTCACCCAGTCATATCCCCAATCCCCTTTCATCCATTAGGTACTCCTTAAAGGCGTCTGCATGCTTCCCAGCCAAAACAGTTGGGAAGAGTTTGTACATACACTACCGTTCAAAAGTTTGGTGTCACTTAGAAATGTCTTGTTTTTGAAAGAAATACAATTTTTGTTAAAATAACATCAAATTGTTCAGAAATGCAGTGTAGACATTGTTAATGTTGTAAATGACTATTGTAGCTGGAAACGGCTGATTTTTGGAATGCAATAAAACTGTCCTTCTTTAGACTAGTTGAGTATCCGGAACATCAGCATTTGTGGGTTCGATTACAGGTTCAAAATGGCCAGAAACAAAGAACTTTCTTCTGAAACTCATCAGTCTATTCTTGTTCTGAGAAATGAAGGCTATTCCATGCGAGAAATTGCCAAGAAACTGAAGATCTCGTACAACACAGTGCAAACTGGCTCTAACCAGAATAGAAAGAGGAGTTGGAGGCCCCGGTGCACAACTGAGCAAGAGGACAAGTACATTAGTGTCTAGTTTGAGAAACAGACGCCTCACAAGTCCTAAACTGGCATAAATTCCATTAAAAATCAGCTGTTTCCAGCTACAATAGTCATTTACAACATTAACAATGTCTACACTGTATTTCAAGATCAGTTTGATGTTATTTTAATGGACAAAGAAATTGCTTTTCTTTCAAAAAGAAGGACATTTCTAAGTAACCCCAAACTTTTGAATGGTAGTGTATATAATGATGACATTTTGTGACGTTTTTGTTCGTTTTGGACTTCGGTGAGAGTTTTTTCGGATGTTTGGGCACACAAAAAGTCGGTAGCTGAAGTCTACGCCCCTTCATCTGTGATTGGTCAACAGTAGGGATTCTTCAATAAAGTCTTTGTTGTCATTCATCGAGAGACAACTCGTTTTCATGCAAATTTTTCTACTTGAGAAAACCTATACCAAATACTCTAGTTAGATGTAAAATTGCGCTAATAATATTAATAATCGGCAAAAACGTCAAAATGAATGACAGATTTCATGATTTATCTTAGACTCATTCTGACTTTTGAGGAAGTGTATACTGGCTATAGCGTCTCAAGATGGACAAACAGTACTATTTCTGCTTTTTTCTCGTTTTTCGAGCAAAGGTCTTTCAAGCACACTCGTACGGTTCACCTAGCCGAACGACTGAAGCATGCTGATGCTTTTAGTTTACTAATATATGTACAGAACTTTAAGCATTGACAACTGTGAACTTTGCCTGAAGTGTTACCGATATCCATCAACAGTAGCTATATAGTATGGTAACACTAGATGCCATAGACAGAGCTAAGCCGCTGGCCAGACAACAGGGTGGGATGAGGGGGTAGATCATAGAATTACAATGAATTGGATCCCAATTCAGGTCAATGATGCCATAATGGGTGGACTCTCTGGCGGCCATTTTGAGTGTCTCCTTTTGGAGCAAAGCATTCTATTTCTCTGGATTAGATCAGATGTCCAAGCTGACTCCTCTTCTTGTCACACAGCCCGCTGATGGTCCAGGGAGACCGTTACTAGTGACATCAGGGTGGGGAACACTGAAGGTGAGAAGTGGAGAAGAGGAGGAGCAGCAGAGGAGGAGTAGAGTTGGGTTGGGTGACCAGAGCTGAGCATAATGCTGTATCTGCAGATACAGGAGAACTGGTGGTGCTACCTTACCTTGATGAAACCAAATTATACAACAACAACAATTACCCTGAGAAGTAGATCTCAATGGCACCTCCACATTTCTTTCACTACACTTATTTCTTCAGTCTGTTCACCACAATTAACTTGTTTCAAACTACAAACAGTCTCCCCATGACTGTTCCTTTTTCAGTAGTCTGCCATCTTGTCCCCGACAGTCAGCATCTGGTCTGCTTCATTTTAGGTTTACATGTGTTTCAATGATCTGGGGCAGTATGAATCAAGCATCTCAGAATATGAGTGCTGATCTAGAGTCTGTCCATATCATCTTATTCATGTGATTTAAAAGGCAGAACCGATCCTAAATCAGCACTCCTACTCGGAGACGCTTGATACATACGGCCTCACGTTTTCTATGTGTCTGTCAGTTTGCCTGTTTTTGAAATGTAGGAATGATACATACTACCTTCCTGTCTGTCATTCCTGTTTTTATGTGATGGGTTCTTTAAAGTCTATCTACACGGCCTTGTAGCCCAGCTGTCTGTCTGTCTGTCTGTCTGTCTGTCTGTCTGTCTGTCTGTCTGTCTGTCTGTCTGTCTGTCTGTCTGTCTGTCTCTGTCTGTCTGACTGTCTGTCTTTCCTGCAGGAGAACGGTGTGGAGTTCGAAGCCTGTCTGGTGGCGCAGTGTGACGCCCTCATTGACGCCCTGAACCGACGCAAGTCCCAGCTGCTGACCCGCGTAAACAAGGAGCATGAGCACAAGGTGAAGGTGAGACACCATTTTGGATCAAGCCCAGGAGACTTCCTGTCTGCAGGGTAGCAATGATAAATGAATGAATAATAAACTGGCAGAATTATGCATCAAAGGAAGTGTATACTCCCTGTTAGGGATTTAAAGGAAAATGATTGATGTAAGCACTTCCTGGAGTGAGTTTGCACCATTATTAAATGAATGCAAGAATGTGTGCGAGTGTTCACTTTGGGGGAAAGGTGTAGAATCCGGTGACTGTTACGCAGGACCATCTTGACTCACTTGACGTTATCACTTCTGTTCCTTGGGAAGCATGGGGTCATCTACAAACTTCCTCCAGCTTAGTTTGGTTTTTCTCTTATTTCAGGAACCAAACCCACCGGCATCCGTGCCTACCAGAGAGCAATGATTAAGACATTGATGAATGAATATGAAATTGATCATGCATTTATTGAATGTTTTTCTTCTCTGTATTGTTTGCATATACATTCATAATGAATCGTCCTCTGTTTAAAATGTCAAACGTTAAAGCATTGCTGTGTTTATCTCGGATCGGTGATATCATATTAATTAACCAGCTTCACTTTCATTGATAAACTTTGGAATGTTAACATGGTCTGTGGCTCTGTAGCTTCTATCCAGCTCCTACTAGAGAGCTATTCAAACCGATTCTTATTCCTCTCACACACACACACACACACACACAACCTGTTCCTCTCCACTGGTCCCTGAGAAAGTATTGCTTGGTGACGCCAGAGGCAACCATCTCCATGACGACCAGGATGTAGCGACGTGCAGAGCTTGTTATTGAAACTGTGTGTGTGTGTGCGTGTGTACATAATGGCTGCTTCTCAAATGGCACCCTCAGATGGGGCTATGTTTCTCTCTCTCTCTCTCTCTCGCTCTCGTCATTCCATCAGGATAGATGGGGATCTGTGAAAGACTCATTAAAGAAGGAGGGGGAGAGAGAGAGAGAGAGAGAGGGAGAGAGAGAGAGAGGCAGTTCGTTTGTCATGCTGAGGAGTCAATATATGAAATAATTGTATTTCCTTTCATTTGATCTGTCACACACACACACACACACACACACACACACACACACACATCCTGGTCTTCATGGAGATGGTTGCCACATCTGTCTCATAACTCATACTCTCTGTTGTAATTGCTATGTCACTGCTGCAGCAGTCACTGGCCAGTGCAGTGAAGTCTGTTTACCAATAAAGACATTGCTTTTCCCTTCAACGTATTGGTATTGACAAACACTCAGAACTAGGGCTGTGGTGGTCATGACATGTTTGTCAGCCGGTGATTGTCAAGCAAATAACTGTCGGTCTCACGGTAATTAACCGTTAATTAACATAAACACATTTAGTATCTCCTGGCTTTATTTTAAAAGTCTACTAAATCCATGTAATATAAGCTACACATTCACAATAAATCCATGATTTATTTTAGACAGGTCTAACAAAGCATGATATGAAGACAATGTAGTCTATTTCAGAAGAACAGAATAGCATACTCTGAGATGTCCTTACGTTAGGCCCTGATCTGGCTATGAGCTGTCCTTACGTTAGGGTCCTGATCGGCTATGCCATATGGCTGTGAGCTACACTAGTTCATTTAGCAGACACTCCTATATGCTTAATTTAGAGTTAATTATGTAACTTTAGTTGTGATACAAATGTTGGACTATATGTTTAGATTTGTAATACATTCTAAGGCTGCATGATAAGACTCTAATGATGATTTGAAAAAGTTCATTGACAATAACATTCAGTTTATGCAAAGAGTCAATATTTGCAGTGTTGACCCTTCTTTTTCAAGACCTCTGCAATCCGCCCTGGCATTATCTTCTGGGCCACATCCTGACTGATTGCAGGCCATTCTTGCATAATCAATGCTTGGAGTTTGTCAGAAGTTGTGGGTTTTTGTTTGTCCACCCGCCTCTTGAGGATCGACCACAAGTTCTCAATGGGATTAAGGTCTGGGTAGTTTCCTGGCCATGGACCCAAAATGTCGATGTTTTGTTCCCTGAGCCAATTAGTTATCACTTTTGCCTTATGGCAAGGTGCTCCATCATGCTGGAAAAGGCATTGGTCGTCACCAAACTGTTCTTGGATGGTTGGGAGAAGTTGCTCTCGGAGGATGTGTTGGTACCATTCTTTATTCATGGCTGTGTTCTTAAGCAAAATTGTGAGTGAGCCCACTCCCTTGGCTGAGAAGCAACCCCACACATGAATGGTCTCAGGATGCTTTACTGTTGGCATGACACAGGACTGATGGTAGCGCTCACCTTGTCTTCTCCGGACAAGGTGTTTTCCGGATGGCCCGGATGGCAATCTTACCAGCAGCAATATCCTTGCCTGTGAAGCCCTTTTTGTGCAAAGCAATGATGACGGCACGTGTTTCCTTGCAGGTAACCATGGTTGACAGAGGAAGAACAATGATTTCAAGCACCACCATCCTTTTAAAACTTCCAGTCTGTTATTCTGACTCAATCAGCATGACAGAGTGATCTCCAGCCTTGTCCTCGTCAACACTCTCACCTGTGTTAACGAGACAATCACTGACATGACGGCAGCTGGTCCTTTTGTGGCAGGGCTGAAATGCAGTGGAAATGTTTTTGGGGGATTAAGTTCATTTTCATGGCAAAGAGGGACTTTGCAATTAATTGCAATTCATCTGATCACTCTTCATGACATTCTGGAGTATATGCAAATTGCCATCATCAACACTGAGGCAGCAAACTTTGTGGAGACCAATACTTGTGTCATTCTCAAAACATTTGGCCCTGACAGATGACAACATAGAGAAGCCATAGGCCTCCCTACGGACCTGACACACAGCCACTGTGGAGAGAATGGATCTACTGTTCTATATATTGAAATGAACCTCCATCCACAGCCACTGTGGAGAGAATGGATCATTCTGTAATCCCCAGCACACTCTCTCTGCATAGTGTCCTTAGTCTGTTATCTAGGGTAAGTGTCCTTAGTCTGTGATCTAGTGTCCTTAGTCTGTGATCTAGGGTAAGTGTCCTTAGTCTGTTATCTAGTGTCCTTAGTCTGTGTTCTAGGGTTAGTGTCCTTAGTCTGTGATCTAGGGTTAGTGTCCTTAGTCTGTGATCTAGGGTTAGTGTCCTTAGTCTGTGATCTAGGGTTAGTGTCCTTAGTCTGTGATCTAGGGATAGTGTCCTTAGTCTGTGATCTAGTGTCCTTAGTCTGTGATCTAGGGTTAGTGTCCTTAGTCTGTGATCTAGTTTTTGCTGTGCTGCTGAATGGGTGCGACAGTGTTTAATGACTCGGCTCAGAGAGGAAAGGTTCCTGGCCCCACCAGCTCTGTAGAGTGAGAGACAGGCAGTGGCCCACTTAGACTTACCTCTGTCCTCTACCTCTCTCTCTCTTTCTGTCCTTATTTCTCTCTCTTTCTCTCACCTTATTGTCTTCATCCCAGGAATTGAAATGTAATTCATCCCACCTGACAAAACCCAGACAAATTGATCTGGGCTCATCATCAGCTGAAGCAGTGGTATTGATTTTGCCTGTAGCAGTTTTATATCTCTGTCTGCATTCCAAATGGCACCCTATTCCCTATATATTGCACTACTTTTAACCAGAGCCCTATTTGGCCCTGGTCAAATGTAGTGCTCTATATATTGGATAGGGTGCCGTTTGGGACTCTGTCTGTAGCTGATGTGAGATTCCAGGCTAGATGATTGGAATGCTGAGAGATAGGAAACCGCTTAGTAACCATATCACTGTGCTCAGATTGTCTGGGTCGTGGGAGAGGAGGGGGAGGGAAGGGTGAGGAGAGTTGAGAGGGGTGAGTAGGAGGGTGGGGTGTGGAGAGGAGGGGTAAGGGGGAGGAGGGGAGAGAGGGTGAGGTGAGAGGGGTGAGAAGGGTGTTTTTCTGCAGTGAAAAGAGAAGCACCTCTTGGAGCAGTACCAGGCCATTGCAGGGGTGTGAGAACATTCCAGGCCTGATTCTGACACTGCAGCCTCGGCCCAGGGCCAGACAGGGAACACACATACAGTACATTATCACAGTCTGTTGGGACAGGGGTGAGGTCAGTTCACATTCCACAAGCTAGTCCATAGGCCTGCCTGACAGGAAAAGAGGTCAAACATGGTTGTGGTTCTTAGGTCGTTGGTTCCAATCCGTCTCGATGTACCAAATAAAACCGTGGTCGAAAGGATAGACAACAACATACCAGGGGGCATAGAGAGAGACCAGGGGGCATAGAGAGAGACCAGGGGGGACAGAGAGACACCAGGGGAGATAGAGAGAGAGAGACCAGGGAGAGAGAGACCAGGGGGGATAGAGAGACACCAGGGGAGACAGAGAGACACCAGGGGAGATAGAGAGACACCAGGGGAGATAGAGAGAGAGAGACCAGGGAGAGATAGAGAGAGAGAGACCAGGGGGCATAGAGAGAGACCAGGGGGCATAGAGAGACACCAGGGGAGACAGAGAGACACCAGGGGAGATAGAGAGAGAGAGACCAGGGAGAGAGAGACCAGGGGGGATAGAGAGACACCAGGGGAGACAGAGAGACACCAGGGGAGATAGAGAGACACCAGGGGAGATAGAGAGAGAGAGACCAGGGAGAGAGAGACCAGGGGGGATAGAGAGAGACTACTGATATACTGCAGGCTACCATGAAGCATTGGGTTAACATTAGGTTAACATTTCATACTGATATGCTGCAGGCTACACTATGAGACATTAGGTTAACATTTCATACTGATATGCTGCAGGCTACACTATGAGACATTAGGTTAACATTTCATACTGATATGCTGCAGGCTACACCATGAAACATTGGGTTAACATTAGGTTAGCATTTCATACTGATATGCTGCAGGCTACACCATGAAGCATTGGGTTAACATTAGGTTAACATTTCATACTGATATGCAGACTACACAATGAAACATTGGGTTAACATTAGGTTAGCATTTCATACTGACATGCTGCAGGCTACACTATGAAACATTAGGTTAACATTTCATACTGATATGCTGCAGGCTACACTATGAAACATTAGGTTAACATTTCATACTGATATGCTGCAGGCTACACCATGAAACATTAGGTTAACATTTCATACTGATATGCTGCAGGCTACACCATGAAACATTAGGTTAACATTTCATACTGATATGCTGCAGGCTACACTATGAAACATTAGGTTAACATTAGGTTAACATTTCATACTGATATGCTGCAGGCTACACTATGAAACATTAGGTTAACATTTCATACTGATATGCTGCAGGCTACACCATGAAACATTAGGTTAACATTTCATACTGATATGCTGCAGGCTATACCATGAAACATTAGGTTAACATTTCATACTGATATGCTGCAGGCTACACCATGAAACATTAGGTTAACATTTCATACTGATATGCTGCAGGCTACACCATGAAACATTAGGTTAACATTTCATACTGATATGCTGCAGGCTACACCATGAAACATTGGGTTAACATTTCATACTGATATGCTGCAGGCTACACCATGAAACATTGGGTTAACATTTCATACTGATATGCTGCAGGCTACACCATGAAGCATTGGGTTAACATTTCATACTGATATGCTGCAGGCTACACCATGAAGCATTGGGTTAACATTTCATACTGATATGCTGCAGGCTACACCATGAAACATTAGGTTAACATTTCATACTGATATGCTGCAGGCTACACCATGAAACATTAGGTTAACATTTCATACTGATATGCTGCAGGCTACACCATGAAACATTAGGTTAACATTTCATACTGATATGCTGCAGGCTACACCATGAAACATTAGGTTAACATTTCATACTGATATGCTGCAGGCTACACTATGAAACATTAGGTTAACATTTCATACTGATATGCTGCAGGCTACACTATGAAACATTAGGTTAACATTTCATACTGATATGCTGCAGGCTACACCATGAAACATTAGGTTAACATTTCATACTGATATGCTGCAGGCTACACTATGAAACATTAGGTTAACATTTCATACTGATATGCTGCAGGCTACACTATGAAACATTAGGTTAACATTTCATACTGATATGCTGCAGGCTACACTATGAAACATTAGGTTAACATTTCATACTGATATGCTGCAGGCTACACTATGAAACATTAGGTTAACATTTCATACTGATATGCTGCAGGCTACACTATGAAACATTAGGTTAACATTAGGTTAACATTTCATACTGATATGCTGCAGGCTACACTATGAAACATTAGGTTAACATTTCATACTGATATGCTGCAGGCTACACTATGAAACATTAGGTTAACATTTCATACTGATATGCTGCAGGCTACACTATGAAACATTAGGTTAACATTTCATACTGATATGCTGCAGGCTACACTATGAAACATTAGGTTAACATTTCATACTGATATGCTGCAGGCTACACTATGAAACATTAGGTTAACATTTCATACTGATATGCTGCAGGCTACACTATGAAACATTAGGTTAACATTAGGTTAACATTAGGTTAACATTAGGTCCTCTGTTTCCTCTCCTCTGTTTCCTCTCCTCTGTTTCCTCTCCTCCTCTTCTCTGTTTCCTCTCCTCTGTTTCCTCTCCTCTGTTTCCTCTCCTCTGTTTCCTCTCCTCCTCTTCTCTGTTTCCTCTCCTCCTCTCTGTTTCCTCTCCTCCTCTCCTCTGTTTCCTCTCCTCCTCCCTCTGTTTCCTCTCCTCCTCTCAGTTTCCTCTCCTCCTCTCCTCCTCTCAGTTTCCTCTCCTCCTCTCCTCCTCTCTGTTTCCTCTCCTCCTCTCCTCCTCTCCTCCTCTCTGTATTCTCTCCTCCTCTTCCTTCTGACAATCTGTCCTTTTCTCTAAAGGGCCACTCTCATTATAATTATAATTATAATTATTCAACCACTGAAACCTCTTCTGTTTAATACAGTATGTGTCCCTCTCTAATACCCACGTATCAATTCTCTCTCATAATTTTCATGAACCTCTCTCTCTCTCTCTCTCTCTCTCTCTCTCTCTCTTTCTTTCTTTCTTTCTCTCTTTGTCTCTCTCTCTCTCTCTCCCCCTCTCCCTCTCACTCTCTCTCTCTCTCTCTCTCTCTTTCTTTCTTTCTCTTTCTTTCTCTCTTTGTCTCTCTCTCTCTCTCTTTCTTTCTCTTTCTTTCTCTCTCTCTCTTTCTCTTTCTCTCTCTCTCTCTCTCTCTCTCTCTCTCTCTCTCTCTCTCCCAGGTGGTGAGGGATCAGATATCTCATTGTACAGTTAAGCTGCGTCAGACAACAGGCCTGATGGAGTACTGTGTGGAGGTCATCAAGGAGAACGACCCCAGCGGATTCCTACAGGTGTGTGTGTACGTGCGCGTGCATAGAACGAGCCTAGCAGATTCCTCCAGGTCAGTAAAGGACGCCACCTGCTCCCAGCTGGTTGAGCTAACGTCATTACAACCACATTACAGGTCTCCTGACCTCAATGGGAGTTTTCCTGGGTGTGTATAAAGGTTAAAGGGATAGCAATACCCAGAGTCAGATGAACTCATGGATACCACTTGTATGTCTGCGTGCGGTTTGAAGGAAGCTGAAGGTCGTTTTGTGAGTCCTTGATAACTAGCAGGAATAGCTAGCATGCTGTGTTTGTGTAACCAGTCATCACATACAGCAGCCATCAGATGAATATCTGGTCAAAAGTAGTGTACTATATAGGCAATATCGTGCCATTTGGGATGCAGCCTTTGGCCCTGTATGCCCTTGTCTGACCCTGTGACCCTGTTCTTCCCCCCAGATCTCAGACGCCCTGATCAGGAGAGTGCACATGACGGAGGGCCAGTGGGGGAAGGGAACCCTGACCCCCAGGATGAACAGTGACTTTGACCTGACCCTGGACAGTGGACCCCTGCTACAGACCATCCACCAACTAGACTTCGTACAGATGAAAGGTAGAGGGGAGGAAATGCAGGCGAGGTTGAGTGTAGTGTGACTGTGTGTTGTACTCTAACGTGTGTCTGCTCCAGTCCCAGCAGCCCCCATGCTCCAGCTAGAGGAATGCTGCACCATCAACAACAGCGCCACATTGTCATGGAAACAGCCACCTCTCTCCACCATCGCCGTGGATGGATACATCCTTGAGCTGGACGACGGCAACGGGGGACAGTACAGGGTGGGTGTTGTCATGGTAACAGGGGACAGTTCAGGGTGGATGTCTTGCTATTAACAGGGGACAGTTCAGGGTGGGTGTCTTGCTATTAACAGGGGACAGTTCAGGGTGGGTGTCTTGCTATTAACAGGGGACAGTTCAGGGTGGGTGTCTCCATGGTATTGGAGGGCAGTACAGGGTAGGTGTCTCTATGGTAACGGGGGACAATGCAGGGTGGGTGTTGTCATAGTAACAGAGGATAGTTCAGAGTGGGTGTCTCCATGGTAACAGGGAGACTGTTGAGGATCGGTTTTGTCATGGTAATAGGGGGACAGTTCAGGATGGGCGTTGTCATGGTAACCAGGGGACAGTTCAGAATGGGTGTGGCCATGGTAACAGGGGGAACAGTTCAGGAAAAGTGTCGTCATAGTAACAAGGGGACAGTTCAGGGTTGGTGTGTTGTCATAGTAACTAGGGCCAGGACGATACCAGTATCGCAATATTAAACCTGCTGTTTGTAACATATTGTGTGCTATAAATGTGACAAACGTTGATGGAACCCTTTGATCGATACGAGTCATGTGATCGAGAGGCATTGAATGACATTGTGTCAGGAGGAAGGACCTGGTCCATAACGCAACTGTCAGCTGGGATGGTCTCTCACACACACACTTAAACACAGGAAGTGTTGTTGTGCCAATCAAAGGTATAGATGTACGAAAGGTTATAGCTATGTATGCTTATGCTACACAAAGATAAATAACATACATTTTTCTAAACTAATCCAATCAGTTAATTCAATTTTTTGCACCCATTACTAAAATGGTTGTTCCAGTTTAAATTGCTTAGGTAGTCTCCTCACAATGTTCTTATTATGAATGAGGGTTGCGGGTGAATAAAAATGTCAACTGTTGGACATCCTAACTCTGTCTGTATTCCGATAGGAATTACACCTCACCAGCATAACGTGACTTGCAGGTAGGGTTGCCAAAATTCTGGTAACTTTGCCAAATTTACCAGTTTTTCCAGAAATCCCAGTTGGAAGGTTCCTGAAAATGGGAGGGAACAAACAGAAAATCTGGAATCCTTCAATCAGGATTTCTGGGAATTTTAGGAAAGTTACCAGAATTTTGCAACCCTACTTGCAGGCCTGATGTGACCTGTAAACCATTAGGTTCACTGTATTAGGGTTAAATTAGGCCTCACAATAAGGCTTACTACTACTACTACTACAACTACTACTACTACTACTACTACTGCTACTACTAGTACTACTGATGTTGCTACTACAACTACTACTACTACTACTACTACTACAACCACCACTAGTACTACTAATGCTACTGCTACTGCCACTACTAATAATAATAATACTGCTACTACTACTGCTACTGGTACTACTACTACTACTACTACTACTAATACTGCTACTACTACTACTACTGCTGCTACTACTGATGCTGCTGCTGCTACTACTACTACTACTACTACTACTGATGGTGCTACTACTACTACTACTACTGATGCTGCTACTACTACTACTACTGCTACTACTGATGCTGCTACCACTACTACTGATGCTGATACTACTACTACTACTACTACTACTATTGCTACTACTACTACTACTACTGATGCTCCTACCACTACTACGACGACGACGACTACTGCTACTACTACTACTACTACTGCTACTAGTACTACTGATGCTGCTACCACTAATACGATGACGACAAAGACTACTACTACTGCTGCTGCTACTACTACTACTACTACTACTACTACTACTACTACTGCTACTAGTACTACTGATGCTGCTAGCACTAGTACTACTGCTACTACTACTACTGCTACTACTACTACTACTACTACTGCTACTACTACTACTACTACTACTACTACTACTACTACTACTACCACCACTACTACTAGTAGTACTATAGTACTACTACTGCTACTACTACTGCTACTACTACTGCTACTACTACTAATAATAATACTGCTACTACTACTGCTACTACTACTACTACTACCACCACTACTACTAGTAGTACTATAGTACTGCTACTACTACTGCTACTACTACTAATAATAATACTGCTACTACTACTACTGCTCCTTCCCTTTCTCTCTCTCACTATCTGTCTCCCCCCTCTCTCTCTGCCTCCCCCCATCTCTCTCTCTCTCTCTCTCTCTCTCTCTCTCTCTCTCTCTCTCTCTCTCTCTCTCTAAATGGGCCAGTCTCTAGTTTTAGATAGGTAGAACACCCCTCCCTCTGTTAGCCTTGGTTGATAGTGTTTTATTTATCTTCTTGTAATAGGACTGTATGTTGTTAAACAAGCCCACATCTTAACCATTAGACCAAGAGGACATCCTCCTCAAGGTCCAAGGATGATAACTCTCAGGCAGAGCTACCTCATCACCTCCAAATCACCTCTTTATACTCTTATAATCTGGTCAGTTCTACAATCTCTTTCGTGACAAATAGCTACCACCATCTAGCCTCGTACAACCATCCTGATCTCACAAGATTACATTCTGTTTCCAAACAGAAGTATGAGGCTAGCCACCATCATACCAGTGTGATGATTATCTAACAGGAAGTTGTTATGGTTCTAACAGGAAGTTGTAATGGATCTTACAGGAAGTGTACGTGGGGACGGAGACGATCTGCACGGTGGATGGACTCCACTACAACAGCACCTACCTGTCCAGAGTTAAAGCCTTCAACGCCAGTGGAGTAGGACAGTACAGCAAGACACTGGCCATGCAGACCTCTGAGAGTAAGCCCTACCTGAACCCATGCAGACCTCTGAGAGTAAGCCCTACCTGAACCCATGCAGACCTCTGAGAGTAAGCCCTACCTGAACTCATGCAGACCTCTGAGAGTAAGCCCTACCTGAACCCATGCAGACCTCTGAGAGTAAGCCCTACCTGAACCCATGCAGACCTCTGAGAGTAAGCCCTACCTGAACCCATGCAGACCTCTGAGAGTAAGCCCTACCTGAACTCATGCAGACCTCTGAGAGTAAGCCCTACCTGAACCCATGCAGACCTCTGAGAGTAAGCCCTACCTGAACCCATGCAGACCTCTGAGAGTAAGCCCTACCTGAACCCATGCAGACCTCTGAGAGTAAGCCCTACCTGAACCCATGCAGACCTCTGAGAGTAAGCCCTACCTGAACCCATGCAGACCTCTGAGAGTAAGCCCTACCTGAACCCACTCTATAGACCATATGCAGACCTCTGAGAGTAAGCCCTACCTGAACCCACTCTATAGACCATATGCAGACCTCTGAGAGTAAGCCCTACCTGAACCCATGCAGACCTCTGAGAGTAAGCCCTACCTGAACCCACTCTATAGACCATATGCAGACCTCTGAGAGTAATCCCTACCTGAACCCATGCAGACCTCTGAGAGTAAGCCCTACCTGAACCCACTCTATAGACCATATGCAGACCTCTGAGAGTAAGCCCTACCTGAACCCATGCAGACCTCCGAGAGTAAACCCTACCTGAACCCACTCTGTAGAGCATATGGTTTATGTCCCAAATGCCCCCCTATTCCCTATGTAGAGCACTACTTTTGACCAGGGCCCATAGGGTGACAAAAGTAGTGCACTCTAAAGGGAATAGGATGCCATTTGGGATGCAGTCATAGACTAGCCTGGTAAAGACTGTATGTGCTGTAGCCATCGTTGTCATGCCATAGACATGCATGTTAAGCATGACAGTGGACCAACTCAGAGAGGAGATAAATACAGCACATACTGACTGTTGGCAGTGACTCTGAAGAGCATATAGACTGCTGCCTTGCACACCTGGGTTCTAAATAGTATTTTAAATATTTCGAACACTTTAGCTGTGCTTGATTGGGCTCAAGCAAAAAGTCAAAATATTTGAAAGATGTATAATACTGTTTGAACCCAGCTCTGGTACACACACATACACTATTACAGTATTCCAACCCACCCCTACATCCCATTGTGTATGCTGCTCCGCTCTACACGGACAGACAGACGGACAGGCAGACAGACAGACAGACAGACAGCTTGTCACGCTTCAGTGGACCTGTAAAGTTCAGACAGCTCCTGATTTTGTACTGGATTGGCTCTTTTGAGGTTCTCCTATGTAGCTGTTGGTTTAATGAAGATAATAATGTATCCACAAAACAAGACAGACAGGTCCAGATAGATTCTATTGGTTTCAGGTTTCAATTGGCATCTTGTCGTTGATTTGGAAAATAATCCCTAGGATGAATGTAATATGCTTGGATCTCTGATAAATTCAAAACGGCTTTCACTGTCTCTTGAACCTTCTACCTTCACCTCCTACACACTCTGCTCTTCCACCCTCTACCTTCACCTCCTACACACTCTGCTCTTCCACCCTCTACCTTCACCTCCTACACACTCTGCTCTTCCACCCTCTACCTTCACCTCCTACACACTCTGCTCTTCCACCCTCTACTTTCACCTCCTACACACTCTGCTCTTCCACCTTCTACCTTCACCTCCTACACAGACTGCTCTTCCACCCTCTACCTTCACCTCCTACACACTCTGCTCTTCCACCCTCTACCTTCACCTCCTACACAGACTGCTCTTCCACCCTCTACCTTCACCTCCTACACACTCTGCTCTTCCACCCTCTACATTCACCTCCTACACACTCTGCTCTTCCACCTTCTACCTTCACCTCCTACACACTCTGCTCTTCCACCTTCTACCTTCACCTCCTACACAGACTGCTCTTCCACCCTCTACCTTCACCTCCTACACACTCTGCTCTTCCACCCTCTACCTTCACCTCCTACACACTCTGCTCTTCCACCCTCTACCTTCACCTCCTACACACTCTGCTCTTCCACCTTCTACCTTCACCTCCTACACAGACTGCCCTTCCACCCTCTACCTTCACCTCCTACACACTCTGTTTTTCCACCCTCTACCTTCACCTCCTACACACTCTGCTCTTCCACCCTCTACCTTCACCTCCTACACACTCTGCTCTTCCACCCTCTACCTTCACCTACACACTCTGCTCTTCCACCTTCTACCTTCACCTCCTACACAGACTGCTCTTCCACCCTCTACCTTCACCTCCTACACACTCTGCTCTTCCATCTTCTACCTTCACCTCCTACACACTCTGCCGTTCCACTGCTCTCCCTCTCTCTCGCGCTCTCCCTCTCTCCCGCTCTCTCTCTCCCTCTCGCGCTCTCCCTCTCACTCTCTCGCTCTCACTCCTCTCCACTCAGCTCCACTTTTAACCTGATCATTGCCAATGTCATTACAGCAACCAATCATTGACTTGATAACCAAGAGGGGGGAAGTTTGCTGTCCAATGGAGGCTTCAGTTATTCAGGTTTCACTGTGAACCTCCATTCAACATATTTTTTACTCATATTATATTCCTGTGGGAACACTCATGTTCTGATGTTCCAATTAGCATGGTAACAGTATCACGTCCCATGGAGTGCCCACAGAGATAGCAACTACCCTCTCCTTGAGTGTCTAATGTAGTATTGTATTTATAATAATACAGTATGTGCCAGAGATATGTGATGTGCCTGGACCGTACCATAGAGTATCAGCCAGGATATAAGTCTTATATTCTGGTAACACTCTGGGATGCACTAGCCTGGGTACCAGTCTGTTTAGCTGCCATTCCACTCCTTGCCAAAGACAATGTTTGGAATGATAGCTAAAATGTGCACACCTTCGGGTCCCCAGGACAAAGTTTGGGAAACGCTGGTGTAACCCCACCAGCTTCTAGCTTCATCTCCTCTGTTAGGTGTTTTCACCATGCTGATGGTTCCTTATGTTGACCTCTCTATCTTTCCATGTGTGTCTACTTTCTGTAGTTGCCTGGTTCACCTTTGACCCTGCGTCAGCCCACCCTGACATCATCCTCTCCAATGACAACCTGACAGTGACTTGCAACAGCTACGATGACAGGGTGGTCATGGGTAATTCTGGCTTCTCCCGCGGTGTGCACTACTGGGAGATCACGGTGGATCGCTATGACAACCACCCGGACCCTGCGTTTGGGGTTGCCCGCGGCGACGTGCTGAAGGATGTGATGCTGGGGAAAGATGATAGGGCATGGGCCATGTATGTGGACAACAACCGATCCTGGTTCATGCACAACAACTCACACACCAACAGGTAGGTCACCTGGTACATCCACACCAACAGGTAGGTCACCTGGTACATCCACACCAACAGGTAGGTCACCTGGTACATCCACACCAACAGGTAGGTCACCTGTTACATCCACACCAACAGGTAGGTCACCTGGTACATCCACACCAACAGATAATGGAGAGGCTTTGTATAATTAAACAACAACCCATCCACTTTTGCTAGTGTAACAGTGTTGCTTCCAACCCTCTCCTCACCCCAACTTGGGCTCAAACCAGGGACGCTCTGAACACATCACTCTCGAAGCATCATTACCCATCGCTCCATAAAAGCTGCGGCCCTTGCGGAGCAAAGGGGAACAACTACTTCAAGGTCTCAGAGCGAGTGACGTCACAGATTGAAACGCTACTAGCACGCACCTCTAACTAGCTAGCCGTTTGACCAGCCATCTTCCTTCCCCACAGCAACCAGTGATCCGGGTCACGGTACCAATGTACCAGTGTTGCTTCCATCCTTCTCCTCGTCCTAACCTGGGCTCGAACCAGAGACCCTCTGAACACATTAACCACAGTCACCCTGGAAGCATCGTTACTTATCGCTCCACAAAAGCTTCAAGGTCTCATAGCGCGTGACGTCATCGATTTAAACACTACTGGCTACTAACTAGCTAGCCATTTCACACTGGTTACACTAGTTCAAGATACTGTTTCTATTACCTGTATGCTTAAGATTTGTCAGTAGGACTCAAATAAAATATAATCTTGGTAAAAAACAGGTGTAGACTAATAGTGACATTCTTACTGATGGTTACCAACAGAGTTAAGATCAAGATTTTATTTTAAAGAATTAAAAATATGTCTGTAGGTATTTACAGAGCCTTCAGAAAGTATTCACACCCCTTGACTTTTTCCACATTTTACTAGTAGCAGTAGTGGTAATAGTGGTGGTAGTAATAGTAGTGGTGGTGGTAGTAGCAGTAGTAGTAGTGGTAGTAGTAGTGGTAGTAATAGTAGTAGTGGTAGTAATAGTAGTAGTGGTGGTAGTACTAGTGGTAGTAGTACTAGTAGTAGTAGTGGTAGTGGTGGTAGTAGTAGCAGTAGTAGTAGTAGTGGTAGTGGTAGTAGTAGTAGTTACAGCCTGATTCTACAATGTATTCCATTGTTGTTTTTTCATCAATCTACACACACTACCCCATAATTACAAAGCAAAAACAGTTTCATTTCATTAAAAAAAACTTTTTTTTTACAAAGTAATAACAAAAAATAAAAACTTGACAGAGTACTTTGTGTTGAAGCACATTTTGACAGCGATTACAGCCCCAAGTCTTCTTTGGTATGACGCTACAAGCTTGGCACAGCTGTATTTGAGGTGTTTCTCACATTCTTTTCTGCAGATCCTCTCAAGCGCTGTCAGGTTGGATGGGGAGCGTTGCTGCACAGCTATTTTCAGGTCTCTCCAGAGATGTTTGATCGGGTTCAAGTCCGGGCTCTGGCTGGGCCACTCAAGGACATTCAGAAACTTGTCCCGAATCCACTCCTGCGTTGTCTTGGCTGTGTGCTTAGGGTCATTGTCCTGTTGGAAGGTGAATCTTCACCCCAGAGGTCCTGAGCGCTCTGGAGCAGTTTTTCATCAAGGATCTTTCTGTACTTTGCTCTGTTCATCTTTCCCTCGATCCTGACTAGTCTCCCAGTCCCTGCCACTGAAAAACATTCCCACAGCATGATGCTGCCACCACCATGCTTCACCGTAGGGATGGTGCCAGGTTTTCTCCAGACGTGAAGCTTGGCATTCAAGCTAAAGAGTTAAATCTTGGTTTTATCAGACCAGAGAATCTTGATTCTCATGGTCTGAGTCCTTTAGGTGCCTTTTGGCAAACTCCAAGCGGGTTGTCATGTACCTTTTACTGAAGAGTGGCTTCCGTCTGGCCACTCTACCATAAAGTCCTGATTGGTGGAGTGCTGCAGAGATGGTTGTCCTTCTGGAAGGTTCTCCCATCTTCACAGATGAACTCTGGAGCTCTATCAGAGTGACCATTGGGTTCTTGGTCACGTCGCTGACCAAGGCCCTTCTCCCCCGATTGCTCAGTTTGGCCGGGCGGTCAGCTGTAGGCAGAGTCTTGGTGGTTCCAAACTTGTTCCATTTAACAATAATGGAGGCCACTGTGTTCTTGGGGACCTACAATGCTGCAGAATGTTTTTGGTACCCTTCACCAGATCTGTGCCTCGACACAATCCTGTCTCTGCAGACAATTCCTTCGACCTCATGGCTTAGTTTTTGCTCTGACATGCACTGTCGACCGTGGGACCATATATAGACAGGTGCGTGCCTTTCCAAATCATGTCCAATTAAAAACTATTTACCACAGGTGGACTCCAATCAAGTTGTAGAAACATCTCAAGCATGATCAATGGAAACAGGATGCACCTGAGCTCAAATTCGATTCTCATAGCAAAGGGTCTGTATACTTATGTAAATAAGGTATTTCTGTTTTTACATTAGCTAGAATTTCTAAAAACCTGTTTTTCACTTTGTCATTATGGGGTATTGTGTGTAGATTGATGAATAAGGCTGTAACGTAACAAAATGTGGGGAAGGGGTCTGAATACTGTATACTATGCATACTCTATGTATTTGACATTCTGTGTTTCTCTTCAGGGCGGATGGGGGCGTCAGTAAAGGTGCTACAGTAGGAGTGTTGTTAGACTTCACCAGAGGGATCCTCATCTTCCTCATCAACGATGAACAGCAGGGTCCTGTGGCCTTCGAAGGCATCGAGGGGCTCTACTACCCTGCTATCAGCCTCAACCGCAACGTACAGGTAACATAGAAACAACGTTATCGCCCCAATGTAAAAACAATGTTATGATACCCAGGTATCCCCAAAGTAGAAACACTATTCTAAGGTTGAAGTAACATTGCCACAACAGAGAAAGAATGGTATACCAACCCAGGTGTCCCATCATAGAAACAATGTTACAATAACCAGGTAGAGCCATCATAGAAACAATGTTACAATAACCAGGTAGCCCCATCATAGAAACAATGTTACAATAACCAGGTAGACCCATCAGAGAAACAATGTTATACCAACCGCAAAGTCCACCTGGCTAGCACCTCCTTTGCAGAAGAGACTAGGTACATCAACCAGTACTGGGACCATTGGAGACTAGGTATGCCTGCACATCAACCAGTACTAGACCATTGGACACTAGGTATGCCTGCACATCAACCAGTACTGGGACCATTGGAGACTAGGTATGCCTGCACATCAACCAGTACGGGGAGCATTGGAGACTTGGGATGCCTGCACATCAACCAGTACTGGGACCATTGGAGACTTGGGATGCCTGCACATCAACCAGTACTGGGACCATTGGAGACTTGGGATGCCTGTACATCAACCAGTACTGGGACCATTGGAGACTTGGGATGCTTGCACATCAACCAGTACTGGGACCATTGGAGACTTGGGATGCTTGCACATCAACCAGTACTGGGACCATTGGAGACTTGGGATGCTTGCACATCAACCAGTACTGGGACCATTGGAGACTTGGAATGCTTGTACATCAACCATTACTGGGACCATTGGAGACTTGGGATGCCTGTACATCAACCAGTACTGGGACCATTGGAGACTTGGGATGCTTGCACATCAACCAGTACTGGGACCATTGGAGACTTGGGATGCTTGCACATCAACCAGTACTGGGACCATTGGAGACTTGGGATGCTTGCACATCAACCAGTACTGGGACCATTGGAGACTTGGAATGCTTGCACATCAACAATTACTGGGACCATTGGAGACTTGGGATGCCTGTACATCAACCAGTACTGGGACCATTGGAGACTTGGGATGCCTGTACATCAACCAGTACTGGGACCATTGGAGACTTGGAATGCCTGTACATCAACCAGTACTGGGACCATTGGAGACTTGGGATGCTTGCACATCAACCAGTACTGGGACCATTGGAGACTTGGGATGCCTGCACATCAACCAGTACTGGGACCATTGGAGACTTGGGATGCCTGTACATCAACCATTACTGGGACCATTGGAGACTTGGGATGCCTGCACATCAACCAGTACTGGGACCATTGGAGACTTGGGATGCCTGCACATCAACCAGTACTGGGACCATTGGAGACTTGGGATGCCTGCACATCAACCAGTACTGGGACCATTGGAGACTTGGGATGCCTGTACATCAACCAGTACTGGGACCATTGGAGACTTGGAATGCCTGTACATCAACCAGTACGGGGAGCATTGGAGACTTGGGATGCCTGTACATCAACCAGTACTGGGACCATTGGAGACTTGGGATGCCTGCACATCAACCAGTACTGGGACCATTGGAGACTTGGGATGCTTGCTCTCAAAGTCCTGCTTGAATGTCTTCGGCTCTGCATCTATAAAGGTCAAGTACAAAATGGAGGAAGTTAACAATCTGTTGTTTAGATAGAATTCAAAGTTGACACAAATGATAAACTAAACAATACGATGCAACAAACTACTTCACATATGAAAGACTGCAGTGTACCATACAGGCCAGTCCAACAGCCGACACATGGAGAGGAACCTAAAGGCACATACAGTACCAACCAATACTACTCACCCTTTGTCTTAGCAGTTGCCGCCTTGGCATCAGTCAACAAGTTCAACTTGAGAGGGGAGTATGCGTTATATATCAATACCATAAAAAATAAATCCCTCCACAATACACAACGGGTGAAGTGCCCACAGTACACAACGGGTGAAGTACCCACAGTACACAACGGGGGAAGTACCCACAGTACACAATGGGTGAAGTACCCACAATACACAACGGGGGAAGTACCCACAGTACACAACGGGTGAAGTACCCACAGTACACAACGGGGGAAGTACCCACAGTACACAACGGGGGAAGTACCCACAGTACACAACGGGTGAAGTACCCACAATACACAACGGGGGAAGTACCCACAGTACACAACGGGTGAAGTACCCACAGTACACAACGGGGGAAGTACCCACAGTACACAACGGGTGAAGTACCCACAGTACACAACGGGTGAAGTACCCACAGTACACAACGGGGGAAGTACCCACAGTACACAACGGGTGAAGTACCCACAGTACACAACGGGTGAAGTACCCACAGTACACAACGGGGGAAGTACCCACAGTACACAACGGGTGACGTACCCACAATACACAACGGGGGAAGTACCCACAGTACACAACGGGTGAAGTACCCACAGTACACAACGGGGGAAGTACCCACAGTACACAACGGGTGAAGTACCCACAGTACACAACGGGTGAAGTACCCACAGTACACAACGGGTGAAGTACCCACAATACACAACGGGTGAAGTACCCACAATACACAACGGGTGAAGTACCCACAGTACACAACGGGTGAAGTACCCACAGTACACAACGGGTGAAGTGCAGGAGGGTGTATAAGCTTTTGTTGCAGCCCAGCTCATACCTGATTACAAATCATAGTCTATTGCCTTGATTCGTTATGTTGATTATTTAAGTCAGGTGTTAAAGCTGAGCTGGGACAAAACCCTTCACACACTCCTGCTCTCTGCAATGACTGAAACAGACCAAAGCAGGAGAACAGTGTTCCAGGTTGAAACAGCTGACCTAGTTGAGAGGTGATGAGACTCAGAATAGTGGTCTAGGTTGAAACAGCTGACCTACTTGAGAGGTGATGAGACTCAGAATAGTGGTCCAGGTGAAACAGCTGACCTACTTGAGAGGTGATGAGACTCAGAATAGTGGTCCAGGTGAAACAGCTGACCTACTTGAGAGGTGATGAGACTCAGAATAGTGGTCCAGGTGAAACAGCTGACCTAGTTGAGAGGTGATGAGACTCAGAATAGTGTTCCAGGTGGAAACAGCTGACCTACTTGAGAGGTGATGAGACTCAGAATAGTGGTCCAGGTGAAACAGCTGACCTACTTGAGAGGTGATGAGACTCAGAATAGTGGTCCAGGTGAAACAGCTGACCTAGTTGAGAGGTGATGAGACTCAGAATAGTGTTCCAGGTTGAAACAGCTGACCTAGTTGAGAGGTGATGAGACTCAGGCACACCCATTGGTTCTGGAATAGAGACAACAGTAACATGACAGTAATATTAACATGACAGTTATTCAACCTCAAAAACAAACGTGTCAATACCAATGAATTTAAAACCCACCATAGCAGGTAAGACTAAATAAGGTTCCATAACCTTGTCTACTAGCTATCCTAATGATCTGCTCACCAGAGGGTAACCGCAAACAGATCCATATCTTCCCGCAGTAAAGTTGACTCAGTAAAGTTGACCCACACTGCTCATCCACAGACACAAAAATGATTAAGAACGCCTAGACCTAGCTTCACCATCTAAGTTAGCTAGCTAGTTAACTAGCAAGCTAGACTGTTGGTTTATAGAAGCCAAAGAAATCTAAACTTGTTTTTAGGAATTTCTCATGCATTTAAATGGCTAGACAAATAGAAGGCTAATGTTGCTAACTAGCTAACATTGAGCTAGATAGCTAGATAACAGGTATACATTTAAAATTTGCCCAAACCAGTTCTCAGAATTTTGAATTTAAACAAATTTTGCCATTTTATTACATACTAAATTTAACTAACGTTACCTTTGCCTTGATTCAGCAGTCACATCCAGACCATCATGGCCCTGTTAAGTGACGTGAAGCTTGAGACAGGCATTGTTAGTTCTGTATAATAGCCACGTTAGCAGCTAATTTGCATTTAATTTTGGTGGGTAAATACAGGCAAATATATTGATAAAAGTCACATTGTCTTAGAGAGATGTACATGGTTATCAAAACTTCACACCAGGGTTAGCCTACATGAAACACAGCCCTTATTTTAAGTGTTTCTAAAATCCCCTAAGGGAAAAATGAATGGTGGAAAAATGATTGGAACCATTTCCATGTTTGACCGCTAGGTTTTATGGGTATTATGACTCATACTGTGGTACTCTATAGGTGATGGTAATGGGGTGTTTGCTAACGCCTGATGCAGACACCAGCAGCAGAGATACGATAGCTCAGTCTGTTTCTCCTTAGCTCCACCTGCTGGTCAATGCCTGCAGTTACATATTTATACAGACAGTTGTTCGATCTGCTTGGAGAAATATTATTTTCTGCTGCTATGATATGAGGAGGAGGAGGAGGAGGAGGAGGAGGAGGAGGAGGAGGAGGAGGAGGAGGAGGAGGAAGATGCTGATGATGATGATGATTTTGTTTGTTTTGTAGGTGACCCTTCATACCGGCCTGCCCATTCCTGACTTCTACACTCCAGGGGAAGCAGACCTGTCTGGCTCAGTGTGTTAAGGAGTTGACTCAGCACTGCAGTGGAGCAAGACAAGACAAGGACTGAGTCCCAAATGGCACACAATAGAGCACCCTATTCCCTTCATAGTGCATAGGGCTCTGGTCAAAGGTAGGGAATAGGGTGCCATTTGGGACTCACCTTCTGGACTCTCTAAGGTTGGATCCCAAATTGCACTCTATTCCCTATATAGTGCACTACTCTTAGTCAGACTCATACCAAAAGTAGTTTGTTATAGGGTTCCATTTTGGGCTCATTCAACTTACAGCCATGTACACAACACCACGTCCCCATTCCCTTGCTTCTATTGACCAACCAGGCCCATTGTCATACATCATATATCATATGTCAACACCCTTCGCCTGTTGATCGCAGGACTAGCGTTGGGTTGGAGTGATGTCAGTGCCTGACGCAAGACAATGCTCCTGACCCCTGACCTCTACAGGCCACTGGACGTCCGGACCCATAGCCTTGACTGTACAGTACAAGATACTCTCAATATTCAGCCATACATGTACTGTACATAACTTCTGCGCAGCAACCATGGACACCTTCAACTCTCACCTGGAAATGGAACTCTGACTCTGTCTTAACATGTAAATTATTATGATTGGTTGAAAAGTGAACTAGATTCATCCATCCAACCAATCCAAGAAGACGACTTAATACTTATCACCAGACTCTAGAACCCCTCTAGACTCTAGAACCCTGCCCTGTAAATTCTGGTTCTAGATCTCTGTTGAAGACAACATATGTCATCACATAACATTTTACCTCTCTCTCTCTCTGTCAGCCACACACACACAAACAAGCACACACACACACACACACACACACACACACAACGACCCTGTTACCATAGTCTTCACAAAACACTTCTCCATACTAACATTTCAACAGAATCCTTGAAACATTGTTCTGTCTCACCAATTACCCTTTATGACAGCAAGTAGGCGCAAAGAGGACAGAAATGGCCCAGAAGTGAATTACCCTTTATGACAGAAAGTAGGCGCAAAGAGGACAGAAATGGAACAGAAGTGAATTACCCTTTATGACAGAAAGTAGGCACAAAGAGGACAGAAATGGCCCAGAAGTGAATTACCCTTTATGACAGAAAGTAGGCGCAAAGAGGACAGAAATGGAACAGAAGTGAATTACCCTTTTAACAGAAAGTAGGCGCAAAGAGGACAGAAATGGAAACAGAAGTGAATTACCCTTTATGACAGAAAGTAGGCGCAAAGAGGACAGAAATGGCCCAGAAGTGAATTACCCTTTATGACAGAAAGTAGGCGCAAAGAGGACAGAAATGGAACAGAAGTGAATTACCCTTTATGACAGAAAGTAGGCGCAAAGAGGACAGAATTGGGACAGAAGTGAATTACCCTTTATGACAGAAAGTAGGCGCAAAGAGGACAGAAATGGCCCAGAAGTGAATTACCCTTTATGACAGAAAGTAGGCGCAAAGAGGACAGAAATGGAACAGAAGTGAATTACCCTTTATGACAGAAAGTAGGCGCAAAGAGGACAGAAATGGAACAGAAGTGAATTACCCTTTATGACAGAAAGTAGGCGCAAAGAGGACAGAAATGGCCCAGAAGTGAATTACCCTTTATGACAGAAAGTAGGCGCAAAGAGGACAGAAATGGAACAGAAGTGAATTACCCTTTATGACAGAAAGTAGGCGCAAAGAGGACAGAAATGGCCCAGAAGTGAATTACCCTTTATGACAGAAAGTAGGCGCAAAGAGGACAGAAATGGAACAGAAGTGAATTACCCTTTATGACAGAAAGTAGGCGCAAAGAGGACAGAATTGGAACAGAAGTGAATTACCCTTTATGACAGAAAGTAGGCGCAAAGAGGACAGAAATGGCCCAGAAGTGAATTACCCTTTATGACAGAAAGTAGGCGCAAAGAGGACAGAAATGGAACAGAAGTGAATTACCCTTTATGACAGAAAGTAGGCGCAAAGAGGACAGAAATGGAACAGAAGTGAATTACCCTTTATGACAGAAAGTAGGCGCAAAGAGGACAGAAATGGCCCAGAAGTGAATTACCCTTTATGACAGAAAGTAGGCGCAAAGAGGACAGAAATGGAACAGAAGTGAATTACCCTTTATGACAGAAAGTAGGCGCAAAGAGGACAGAAATGGCCCAGAAGTGAATTACCCTTTATGACAGAAAGTAGGCGCAAAGAGGACAGAAATGGAGCAGAAGAGGCCCTCTGGGCAAAAACTGGTTGAATCAATGTGACATTGAATCAACGTGAAAAACTGATTGGATTTGAAAAAAGTTACCAACGTTAGCGAAAACATTTAACTTAAATCCAATGACATTTCACGTTGAATTCACGTTAGTTGATAATGTATATCGAAACTAGCCGATGAACTGATGCCTTTGCCCAGTGGGGGAGGAATGTCTGACGGATGATCCCTGACAGAAAGCAATTGGTTACGTCCCAAATGGCATCCTATTCCCTTTACAGTCCACTGCTTTTGACCAGGGGACATAGATGTTTGCTGCTCTCAAACTGGCCCGTAGAGCTCTGGTCAAACGTAGTGCACTTTATAGAGAACAGGGTGCCATTTGGGACATAGACATGCACTGTATTGCTATTGTATTCTGTAAATGAGACGCTACCAGTTGCTTTGCTTGTTGAACCTGAACCTTGTCCATAGTTTGTAACCAACTAACTATAGTCAAATTATTCTATTCTACTTCTGGAACTAAGTAGGCCTTTATTTATTCAAACCTATGATGCGTCCCAAATGGCACCCAATTCCCTATACAGTGCACTACTTTTGACCAGGGCTCTTTGGGATAGATAGATAGATAGATAGATAGATAGATAGATAGATAGATAGATAGATAGATAGATAGATAGATAGATAGATAGATAGATAGATAGATAGATAGATAGATAGATAGATAGATAGATAGATAGATAGATAGATAGATAGATAGATAGATAGATAGATAGATAGATAGATAGATAGATAGATAGATAGATAGATAGATAGATAGATAGATAGATAGATAGATAGGCCATGCACTACCAAAGTCATAGTAGAACTGCTTGTGTGCTATTTTTATCTGACTAGAGTTATGTTCTGATTATGAGGGTCCCTGATGAATTTGCTTACTTATCTAGGACATAGGGTGCCATTTGGGACACACTTGAATCTTAATAGTTTTTGTACTACTGTTCTTGATAATTCTCTTATGTGAAGGAGATGTATAGATGGATTGATTATTTATGTTTAGACAGAGAGCACCTTCATTGGGGATTTTTCACATAACATTGTTGTTCTTTATTTTTTAACTTAATATGAATTTAATGATGAATGGAATATCCCATGAAGTGAAGGTATTGGGCTCCCAAGTGGCGCGGTGGTCTAAGACGCTGCATCTCAGTGCTAGAGGCATCACATAGACAACCTGGTTCGAATACAGACTGTATCACAACCAGCCATGATTGGGAGTCCCATAGGGCGGCGTACAATTGGCCCAGCGTCGTCCGAGTTTGGCCGGTGTAGGCCGTCATTGTAAATAAGAATTTGTTCATAACTGACTTGCCTAGTTAAATAAATGGTTAAATTAAAAAACTGTTTTAAATAAAACAATTTGTTGTCTACATGCAGGACTGTTTCCTGGTTGTCTACATGCAGTACTGTTTCCTGGTTGTCTACAAGCAGGACTGTTTCCTGGTGGTCTACATGCAGGACTGTTTCCTGGTTGTCTACAAGCAGGACTGTTTCCTGGTGGTCTACATGCAGGACTGTTTCCTGGTGGTCTACATGCAGGACTGTTTCCTGGTTGTCTACAAGCAGGACTGTTTCCTGGTGGTCTACATGCAGGACTGTTTCCTGGTTGTCTACATGCAGGACTGTTTCCTGGTTGTCTACAAGCAGGACTGTTTCCTGGTGGTCTACATGCAGGACTGTTTCCTGGTTGTCTACAAGCAGGACTGTTTCCTGGTTGTCTACATGCAGGACTGTTTCCTGGTTGTCTACAAGCAGGACTGTTTCCTGGTGGTCTACATGCAGGACTGTTACCTGGTTGTCTACAAGCAGGACTGTTTCCTGGTGGTCTACATGCAGGACTGTTTCCTGGTTGTCTACAAGCAGGACTGTTTCCTGGTGGTCTACAAGCAGGACTGTTTCCTGGTTGTCTACATGCAAGACTGTTTACTGGTTGTCTACAAGCAGGACTGTTTCCTCGATGTCTACAAGCAGGACTGTTTCCTGGTTGTCTACAAGCAGGACTGTTTCCTCGATGTCTACAAGCAGGACTGTTTACTAGTTGTCTACAAGCAGGACTATTTACTGGATGTCTACAAGCAGGACTGTTTCCTGGTTGTCTACAAGCAGGACTGTTTACTGGTTGTCTACAAGCAGGACTGTTTACTGGATGTCTAACAGCAATGCTGTTTCGTGTCATTAAACAGTTTAAAGGAGTTTGATGTGTGCTGCTGCTGCTCTCAAACTGTACAGTAAATGCAATTCTGGTGAGACCATGCGCTAGTATAACATGACAAGGAGTGGCAAGTAGTGGAATGATAGCACAATCAGACTGGTACCCAGGCTAGCACTAGTGGTTGATGGGCTACAAAACCTTTAAAAAACAAAGGCAAACATGCTATCTCTTGTTGGACCTTCATGGGGGTATTTTCACCTAGAACAGCTCTAGAACAACTCTAGACCTGCTGTAGTGTTTACCTCAGCACACAGCTTCTGCATCCCAAATGGCACCCCATTCCGTATTCAGTGCACTACTTTTGACCTGGGCCCATAGGTCTCTCGTCAAAAGTAGCGAACTATATAGTGAATAGAGTGCAATTTGGGACACAGGCAGTGACATGAGTGGCACTTGACATTCACCCTGAAATTATCCCTTTAAAATGCCTTCAAAATCCCTTTAAAATGGGCTTTTATGAAATTTCCCCCCCGGAGGATCAATAAAGTACCTATCTATCTATCTATCTATCTATCTATCTATCTATCTATCTATCTATCTATCTATCTATCTATCTATCTATCTATCTATCTATCTATCTATCTATCTATCTATCTATCTATCTATCTATCTATCTATCTATCTATCTATCTATCTATCTATCTATCTATCTATCTATCTATCTATCTATCTATCTAACTACAGAGGATTTATGTCTTGAGGCATCCTTTTTGTAAGCGTATCCATTTATTTAATGTCATTAGGAATCATACAAAGCCATCTACAGGGTGATTTGGATACAGTCATCATCCATCTTAATAAACTGCAGTTTATTTGGGGTGTTGGTAGGCCTATTGAGATACAGTATATTCGGAAAGTATTCAGACCCCTTGACGTTTTTCACATTTTGTTACATTACAGCCTTATTCTAAAATTGATTTCCCCCCCTCATCATTCTACACACAATACCCCATAATGACAAAGCAAAAACAGGTTTTTAGAACATTTTGCATATTTATAAAAAAAAATCACATTTATCACATTTACATAAATATTCAGACACTTTATTCAGTACTTTGTTGAAGCACCTTTGGCAGCAATTACAGCCTTGAGTCTTCTTAGGTATGACACTACAAGCTTGGCACATCTGTATTTGGGGAGTTTCTCATATTCTTCTCTGCAAATCCTCTCAAGCTCTGTCAGGTTGGATGGGGAGAGTCGCTGCACAGCTGTTTTCAGGTTTCTCCAGAGATGTTCGATCGGGTTCAAATCCGGGCTCTGGCTGGGCCACTCAAGGACATTCAGAGACTTGTTCTGAAGCCACTCCTGCGTTGTCTTCGCTGTGTGCTTAGGGTCGTTGTCCTGTTGGAATGTGAACCTTCGCCCCAGTCTGAGGTCCTGACCTCTGGAGCAGGTCATCAAGGATCTCTCTGTCCTTTGCTTCGTTCATCTTTCTTTCTATCCTGACTAGTCTCCGGGTCCCTGCCGCTGAAAAACATCCCCACATCATGATGCTGCCACCACCATGCTTCACCGTAGGGATGGTGCCAGGTTTCCTCCAGACGTGACGCTTGGCATTCAACGCTTGTCATTCAGGCCAAAGAGTTAAATCTTGGTTTCATCAGACCATCATGGTCTGAGAATCCATTAGGTGTCTTTTGGCAAACTCCAAGTGGGCTGTCATGTGCCTTTTACTGAGGAGTGGCTTCGGTCTGGCCACTCTACCGTAAAGGCCTGATTGGTATAGTGCTGCAGAGATGGTTGTCCTTCTGGAAGGTTCTCCCATCTCCACAGAGGATCTCTGGAGCTCTATCAGAGTGACCATCGGGTTCTTGGTCACCTCAGAACTCTACGAATAATTACTTCAACCTCATGGCTTGGTTTTTGCTCTGACATGCACAGTCAACTGTGGGACCATATATAGACAGGTGTGTGCCTTTCCAAATAATGTTCAATCAATTGAATTTACCACAGATGGACTCCAATCAAGTTGTAGAAACATCTCAAGGATGATCAATGGAAACAGGATGCACCAGAGCTCAACATCAAGTCTCATAGCAAAGGGTCTGAATACTTATGTAAATAAGATATTCTAAAAACCTGTTTTAACGTTGTCATTATGGGATATTGTGTGTAGATTGATGAGGAAAAACATTAATTTAATCAATTTTAGAATATGGCTGTAACATAACAATATGTGTAAAAAGTCAAGGGGTCTGAATACTTTCCTAATGCACTGTATACACTAAGTGTACAAAACATGCTCTTTCCATGACATAGACTGACCAGGTGAATCCAGGTGAAAGCTTTGATCCCTTATTGATGTCACTTGTTAAATCCACCAATCAGTGTAGATCAAGAGGAGGAGACAGGTTAAAGAAGGAATTTCAAGCCTTGAGACAATTGAAACATGGATTGTGTATGTGTGCCATTCAGAGGGTGAATGGACTTGACAAAATATTTAAGTGCCTTTGAAAGGGGTATGGTAGTAGGTGCCAGGTGCACCAGTTTGGGTGTGTCAAGAACTGCAACAATGCTGGGTTTTTCACGCTCAACAGTTTCCCATGTGTATCAAGAATGGTCCACCCACCCAAAGTACATCCAGCCAACTTGACACAACTGTGGGAAGCATTGGAGTCAACATGGGCCAGCATCCCTGTAGAATACTTTCGACACCTTGTAGAGTCCATGCCCTGACGAATATACTCAGTGTAATTAATAATGTAATACTACTGCAGCAGTAGGCCTGGGCTATAAAGGGCTAGCATAATGCTACTGCAGCAGTAGGACCTGGGCTATAAAGGGGTAGCATAATGCTACAGCAGCAGTAGGCCTGGGCTATATAGAGCTAGCATAATGCTACTGCAGCAGTAGGACCTGGGCTATAAAGGGCTAGCATACTGCTACAGCAGCAGTAGACCTGGGCTATAAAGGGGTAGCATAATTCTACAGCAGCAGTAGACCTGGGCTATAAAGGGGTAGCATAATGCTACAGCAGCAGTAGGACCTGGGCTATAAAGGGCTAGCATAATGCTACAGCAGCAGTAGACCTGGGCTATAAAGGGGTAGCATAATGCTACAGCAGCAGTAGACCTGGGCTATAAAGGGGTAGCATAATGCTACAGCAGCAGTAGACCTGGGCTATAAAGGGGTAGCATAATGCTACAGCAGCAGTAGGACCTGGGCTATAAAGGGGTAGCATAATGCTACAGCAGCAGTAGACCTGGGCTATAAAGGGGTAGCATAATGCTACAGCAGCAGTAGGACCTGGGCTATAAAGGGGTAGCATAATGCTACAGCAGCAGTAGACGTGGGCTATAAAGGGGTAGCATAATGCTACAGCAGCAGTAGACCTGGGCTATAAAGGGGTAGCATAATGCTACAGCAGCAGTAGGACCTGGGCTATAAAGGGGTAGCATAATGCTACAGCAGCAGTAGACCTGGGCTATAAAGGGGTAGCATAATGCTACAGCAGCAGTAGACCTGGGCTATAAAGGGGTAGCATAATGCTACAGCAGCAGTAGACTTGGGCTATAAAGGGGTAGCATAATTCTACAGCAGTAGTATAGAGGGCTGCCTGGTTTTGCTGCGTGGCTGAGTTAAATCTTCATTAATGGATGTAGGGTGAAGTTTAGTCTGAGCACCAGTCTTTAGCTAACATTCCACTCCTTGTCATTACCAAAGCACATGATATGGAGTACAGGGAGTGGATTAGCTAAAGCCTGGTACCCAAGCTAGGTGACGTTTCTTGGGTCAGTTTTGGATATTCCCCACGGTTGGTTAAGGTTGGGATTGGGGGAGGGGAAGATGATCCTAGATCTGTATCTAGAGGTAATTTCACCCTGGAACTCATTAATGCCATTGCCAACTCTCTAAACACGTAGTTGTTTTTCTGTTCGCCTCTTTGTTGAGTCATTATGGAGACTATTAGACAGACACTTTGTTGAGTCATTATGGAGACTATTAGACAGACACTTTGTTGAGTCATTATGGAGACTATTAGACAGACACTTTGTTGAGTCATTATGGAGACTATTAGACAGACTCTTTGTTGAGTCATTATGGAGCCTATTAGACAGACACTTTGTTGAGTCATTATGGAGACTATTAGACAGACTCTTTGTTGAGTCATTATGGAGACTATTAGACAGACTCTTTGTTGAGTCATTATGGAGACTATTAGACAGACTCTTTGTTGAGTCATTATGGAGACTATTAGACAGACTCTTTGTTGAGTCATTATGGAGACTACTAGACAGACTCTTTGTTGAGTCATTATGGAGACTACTAGACAGACTCTTTGTTGAGTCATTATGGAAACTACTAGACAGACTCTTTCCCACACACTGCCCAAAATATCTACACAGATCTATGGGACACAAGCCCAGCACTGAGGAGGTCACTGGACGCATTGTGTGTGTGTGTGTGTGTGTGTGTGTGTGTGTGTGTGTGTGTGTGTGTGTGTGTGTGTGTGTGTGTGTGTGTGTGGTGAGAGAGGAAGAGAGCGAGCAACAGGTAGACAGAGGGGGACGGAGGGTGAGACGGCAAGAGGGGGAGGGAGAGTAAGAGAGAGACAGAGAGGGGGGAGGGAGACAGAGAGAGGGGGGACGGAGACAGCGGGACAGAGAGAGGGGAGAGGGAGACCGAGAGGGGGGAGGGAGACCGAGAGGGGGAGGGAGACCGAGAGGGGAGGGACACAGCGAGACAGAACGAGGGGGGAGGGAGACAGAGCGAGGGGGGGACAGAGAGAGAGACAGAGGGGGGGGGTCATCTCTGATCTAGGCCAAATTAAGACAAAGATGGTCATTATCCCAATGTTATATAACTATTCCAGGATACAAATTAAATTAGCATTCTTTTGTAAACTAGTTTTTATGAAATTTTGAGACTGAATTTATTAGATTCAACCAAATACAATGTGTAGATACTGTCAGTACTGGAAGGTTGATGTTAAACTATTGGTGTTATTTATCCACACTCATTGTAGTTTCTCTAAACCAGCTGTATAGACCAAGTTGTCTAATCATTTGAGTCATAAGAGGTAAGTGCATCCTGTTGTCCATCAAGACACCTTTCTTTTTCTCCTAATGTATCATTCTAGAATTTACATACAATCGCTAGGCAACATAGGACGTTCTCTCAACGTATATAGTGTACTTGCAGTGAGCGCTTCAGGTCGCAGTTGTAAATGAGAACTTGTTTTCAACTGGACAACCTGGTTAAATAAAGGTGAAATAAAAATAAAAAAGCAATGGGCGGTTGAAATCCAAAGTATTAAAATTGATGCTCTGCTTGGCGGATTATTCAAAAGGTCCAATGTCCTTAAACATTGGTTATACTTTACATATATGCTGCTTACCTATATGTCAATAAAGACAAGTGTTGCTATTATTACTAATCTCTCTTGGTGTTTTCTGTAACTGTGAATATTTGATAAATGATAGGTGTCCAAAACATTTTTTTCCCACTATTGTTCTCTGCACTTTCTTTCATCTGCCAGAGGTTGAGAGGTTGGGCAACGACACACCTCCTCCTCCATGCACCAATGGACATTAAAGAGGATAGAGAGGAGGAGGCTGATGCCACAGAAAAGCAACTATCTAAACTTCACTTCTCCACTTTGGCTTGAAGTTGAAGACTGACAATAGCAGTTTTGTTCAGCAACATGGCGGCACCGCTCACTGACCAGGAGAAGCGTAAACAGATCAGTATCAGAGGAATTGTCGGGGTGGAGAACGTCGCCGAGTTGAAGAAAGGTTTTAACCGACATCTCCATTTTACTTTGGTCAAAGACCGGAATGTAGCGACGCCAAGAGATTATTACTTCGCCCTAGCGCACACGGTTCGAGATCACCTGGTGGGAAGATGGATCAGAACCCAGCAGTTCTACTATGAGACCGATCCCAAGGTAAAGTTGTTTGCCTTTCCAAATATAACTACTTTGCTTGGAGATTTCTCCTGGCTACCTGTCTGTCTTATGCTCTCCTCATTTGGTCCAGTATTAGCTAGTGATGCGAACGAACGGCTCTTTTTGGTGAACATTGGGAACCGAATCGTATTTGCATGCTTCAGACAACGATTATCTCCAAATAAGTTACAAAATAATTATGTGTAGATGGTGAATCCTCACTGCAGAAACAATAACTAGTGCGGAGAAAAACAGGTACAAATGTATTTGAACGTGCATGTCATGGTACCATACTTTTTTGTCTTTACATTTGAGATTTGCAATTTTCTAATTGTTTCAAGGTCGACTTTCAAGCGTTTTGAATGAAGAGCCGCTTGGGACACAAATGACGCGTCTCTCTTACGTGAACGGAGCCAAATAACGCGGCTCACCGAAAAGACTCAATGCCCATCACGCCCCGCTTTTAAAATGTATCTATCTGCTGCTTCTCGTCATCATTTATCATACATTTTCACCCTCTGGATGCTTCCCAATAATATAAGTGTAACCTACACTTGTTCACTACTTTCTACACATTTAAAAGCATTGGATTGGTCGAGGCATAGGTTAGTGGGGGTTTTCACCATCAATTCTTACACCAGTCATTTCCTTTCGATTTAGTGAAGACAAGTGTACACTTTGGGAGGAAGGATAAATAATTTTGACACAGACAATATTTAGCCTTACCATGAAGTTGTAGGCGTCTCATGACTCATTCATAGTTTCAACAGCCTGGTTATATACAGAAAGAATCTCAGAGTAGAAGCCCTGATCTAGGGTCATAATGAATACACCCCAGAACCGTTTTATTTATACGTGCCAGTGTTGTATTAGTACTCAATGTTTGTTGCATGTTCCTGGGGTGTATTCATCACTACGAAGCAAACAGAGAATGGAAATAAAACTGTGAGGGACATACCTGACTTTGTTCAATACAAACTCTTGTTTTCATACAAAACTCTTTCCATTTGGAATAAATGGTTTGCATTGCAAATCTTTTTGATATGGTCTGCCACTGATGAATATACCGCTGTCCCCTGTCCAGCGGGTGTACTATCTCTCCCTAGAGTTCTACATGGGCAGAACCCTCCAGAACACCATGATTAACCTGGGGCTGCAGAACGCCTGTGACGAGGCCATCTACCAGGTGAGTTCTACATGGGCAGAACACCATGATTAACCTGGGGCTGCAGAACGCCTGTGACGAGGCCATCTACCAGGTGAGTTCTACATGGGCAGAACACCATGATTAACCTGGGGCTGCAGAACGCCTGTGACAAGGCCATCTACCAGGTGAGTTCTACATGGGCAGAACCATCCAGAACACCATGATTAACCTGGGGCTGCAGAACGCATGTGACGAGGCCATCTACCAGGTGAGTTCTACATGGGCAGAACACCATGATTAACCTGGGGCTGCAGAACGCCTGTGACGAGGCCATCTACCAGGTGAGTTCTACATGGGCAGAACCATCCAGAACACCATGATTAACCTGGGGCTGCAGAACGCCTGTGACGAGGCCATCTACCAGGTGAGTTCTACATGGGCAGAACACCATGATTAACCTGGGGCTGCAGAACGCCTGTGACGAGGCCATCTACCAGGTGAGTTCTACATGGGCAGAACCATCCAGAACACCATGATTAACCTGGGGCTGCAGAACGCCTGTGACGAGGCCATCTACCAGGTGAGGAAGGAACTGGGAGACGTCTGGAACACACCAATGGCAGGTCTGCAGGCAGGAACAACTGGCACCACAGACTAACAAACATTGTTACAAGAGACAGAATTTCTCAAGAACTGTGAAAGCATGATTAACACACCGTAGTCATGCAAGTTAAGCATGATGACATGAGGGTGCAGTAATGCATGAGATCAAATGCATTATGGGGCACTAATATGGGGCCGTCCTTTTGTATTGCTTGAGCGAGTTGAATTGAGTTGTTTTAAGTCTCTGTTTGTTGTGTAGCTGGGTTTGGACATGGAGGACCTGGAGGAGATGGAGGAGGATGCAGGGCTGGGGAACGGAGGCCTGGGCAGACTGGCAGGTACAGTACAGACCAACACCCCCTGTACTTCTAGCCTGGTGCCAGATCTGTGTGTGCTGTCTTGTTAACTCCTACGGCCGTTCACAGCACCAACGGAACTAGGAGCAGGCTACAGTGTTATATTGGTAAAGTACTACCGACTACATTGGGTGGAAAACTACAGCAAGCCACTCCTATATGCCAGCCAGAACAAGAAGTTTACCTAACACTACGAGGCTGCTGTTGTCTGGCCAGAACAGGAAGTTTACCCAACCATGTTTAGTTGGCTGTTTAGTTGGCTGGCTGGTTGGCTGGCTGGTTGGCTGGTTGGCTGGTTGGCTGGCTGGTTGGCTGGCTGGCTGGCTGCCCCAGACACACTTTATTACACTTCACTTCTTGATTGTTATAGGTTGGTCACGTTTACACAGGCAGACCAATTCTCAGGAAAAAGAGCTGATCTGATTGGTCAAAAGACAAATTAGTGGGAAAAGATCAGAATTGGGCTGCCTGTGTAAACTCAGCATTTTTGACATGGGAACATAGTATATTAATGCCACAAACAAAGCATCTGAAGCAAATGACAACCTCACCGTAGCCTGGTACCAGATCTGTTCTATATAGTCAACTCCTATGGTCACTATAACTAACCTCCTTAGGAATATTCCGGAGGAGATGCTAAGAAACCCTTCACCCTTCCTTATCCCTACTTCATCCACTGCATCTTTATTCTTCATCCGTACTGTTAGTAGTTCTGATACATTGACTATTATTTATTAATTAATTTAAATTCCTTGTCTAGCATGTTTCCTGGACTCGATGGCCACCCTGGGTCTGGCAGCCTATGGTTATGGTATCCGTTATGAATATGGAATCTTCAATCAGAAGATCAAGGATGGTTGGCAGGTAACAACACTTCCTTTCATTAATCTACTGCATTGAAAGGGCTGATCTGGGATTGGTACATCCATGTTTTGGACTAAATGATTGATATATATTGGAGAATATAACTTTTTATAAATGCCTCATGAGCTTATTTCAACTGTCTTAACCAATCAGAAACCAAAATATAAGTTTATTTTAACAATGACAAACAACAAGGATTTAATTATTTGCAGTAAAGTAAAAACTTCTAAAACACTTTGGGATGCACAGGACCGGTTACATGCATGCCTCTCTCCACTTCAGTCAATGAATAATCAGTACAATCAAGTTCAGCGTTCAGAAGTGCATTGCACTGCAAACACACAGCCCAAATTCAGAGGGGCGAAACCCCTCCGTTGTATGTACTGTAGGTTGTTATCAGAATCAAGGGCAACCACACGTTAGCTTTCTCAACCTCTGAGGCAACCACCGGCTATCACAACAAGCACTGGCTGAGTCTTAAATGGCTTTCTATTCCCTATGTAGTGCACTACTTTGGACCAGGGGCCATAGTGCTCTGTTCAAAAGATGTGCACTATATAGGGGAAAAGGGTGCTGTTTGGGACACAGCCAGTGTTTCACCACTTCAACAGAGCGAAGAAGACAGGCAGCAGTTCCTGTTAATGATTGATCAACACTGCAGACCTGGGTTCAAATACTATTCAAAATAGTTAACTTTTATCTGGAATTGATTTGAGCTTGCCTGGTGCAGTAGAACAAACACTAAAATGTATTTGAAAGATTTAAAATACAATTTGAACCCAGGTCTGCAACACTGTGGTAACCCATGTCCTTCCCTTCTATGGCTCCAGCCTGTTCTGCAACACTGGGGCAGGGGCAGACTTTAATAGCTTTCAATTGAAATGGATCCCACTGACTTAAACATAATAATAATAATAATTATGTGTTTCATATGTTTCTTTTATTCTAAAATTAAAAACGTACATGAAAGATCTTTTCATTCGTGGGATAATAATCGTCAAAGCAGGTAATGTCGTCTGTGGGGATGGGGGCGGCACTCAACGGTATTTTGAAACTGGGGGGGCCCAACTTTAGACCATCATCACAGATTACACTGACTGAATGATAAAACCTTTTAGAATGAGAAGCTCAGCTGTAGTATTTGTATAGCAATCTAGAGCAGGAGTTTTCAAACTGGTCCTCGTCCCCCGAGGGGTACGCGAAGGTACTGCAGGGGGATCATAATAATAATAATAATAATAATAATAATAATAATAATAATAATAATAATAATAATAATGATTTATTATTATAATGTATTATTATTCCTATTATGTTATTATTATTATCAGATTGATATACACTGAACAAAAACAAACTCAACATTTATATCCCTGTTAGTGAGCATGTCTCCTTTGCCAAGATAATCCATCCACTTGACAGGTGTGGCATGTCAAGAAACTGATTAAACAGCATGATCATTACACAGGTGCACCTTGTGCTGGGGACAAAAGGCCACTCTAAAATGTGCAATTTTGTCACAGATGTCTCAGGTTTTGAGAGAGTGTGCATTTGGCATGCTGACTGCAGGAATGTCCACCAGAGCTGTTGCCAGAGAATTGAATGTTAATTTGTATACCATAAGCCACCTCCAACGTCGTTTTAGAGAATTTGGCAGTACGTCCAACCAGCCTCCGGGTAGCCATTTGATTAGCTGTTCAGGAGTCTTATGGCTTGGGGGTAGAACCGCTTGCAGAGAGAACAGTCTATGACTAGGGTGACTGAAGGCTTTGACAATTTTTGGGGCCTTCCTCTGATACCTAGTAGTGTGTATATAGGTCCTGGATGGCAGAAAGCTTTGCCCTAGTGATGTACTGGGCTGTATGCACTACCCTCTGTAGTGCCTTATGGTCGGATGCCGAGCAGTTTCCATACCAGGCGGTGATGCAACCGGTCAGGATGCTCTCGACGGTGCAGCTGTAGAACTTTTTTGAGGATCTGGGGACCCATGCCAAATCTTTTCAGTCTCCTGAGGGGGAATAGGCTTTGTCGTGCCCTCTTCACGACTGCCCTGGTGTGTTTGGATCATTATAGTTTGTTAATGATGTGGACACCAAGGAACTTGAAGCTCTCAACCCGCTCCACTACAGCCCTGTCGATGTTAATGGGGGCCTGTTCGGCCCGCCTTTTCCTGTAGTCCACAATCATCTCCTTTGTCTTGCTCACATTGAGGGAGAGGTTGTTGTCCTGCCACCACACGATGGTCTCATCCTGTCTGATGTTCAGACTCTGCTTGCAGATGTAATACATGTTTTGAAATGCATCAAAAAGCATGAAGACTTCTGCCTGAAGCCCATACACGCCGCAGCGTACATGTTGGACCCCAAGTATGCTGGCAAGAGCATCCTGTCTGGTGCAGAGATCAACAAGGCCTATGGTGTCATCACTACCGTGTCTCGCCACCATGGCCTGGATGAGGGCAAGGTTCTTGGCAGTCTGGCAAAGTACACTTCCAAGCAAGGGTTTTGGAATGGAGATGCAATATGGCAGTCGTGCCAACATATCTCATCAGCCACCTGGTGGAAGGGACTTTGTGGATCCGAGGCTCTTTCCCCTGTTGCCTCCAATATCCTCCGAATTCCACCAACATCAGCCGCCTCAGAGAGCAACTGGTCCTTGTTTGGGAACACACCAAAGCATGCAACAGGCTGACCAATACAAGGTTTGAAGGTTGGTGGCCATCTGGGACAATTTGAGGCTTTTTTTTTTTTTTGCATGACATCGAGCCATCCTCAACAAGGTTGGAAATTGACAGTGAAGATGAGGCCTCAGTCTGATGTTCAAGAGGTGGACATTGAGGAGGTCCAAGGAGAAGACATGGAAGCCTGAGAGGAAGACAACCAAAGCTTTAGTTTCTAGACTATCATTTTACAGATGTATGTTGAAAATGTTTTTGGGAGATGTGATGGATCATTGGGGATAATTCAATATTCCCTTTCTTTTGTTGTTCAGTGAAATCATCCCATGTGAAGAGTCAACTCATTTAATTGAAGTTCAATTCGTAGCTAAATTGTTTTTTTGTTCTATTGGAAGGATTTAATCATTTTCAATTGTCTACTTATGATAAAGGTAAAATGTTTGTTTATGTTTCCATGTATGGTAAATGTATCAATGCAAAAAACATCTACATTTAAATGGTATTAATATGCATATATTCCTGTTAATTCCCACGGAAAGTTTACACCTCTGAATATTCCCCAAAATGTGCAACTCTTCTGGTAATACAGAAATGCATCTGCTGGTCACATATACCTAGAAAAGGTAGGGGCGTGCATCAGAACCAGTCAGTATCTGGTGTGACTACCATTTGCCTCGTGCAGTGCGACATCTCCTTCGCATAGAGTTGATCAGGCTGTTGATTGTAGAATGTTGTCCCCCATTGGCTTGACAATGAGCACTGGAGTTGGCAAGAGCACAAACTGAGTTGAGACCAGGCTATGGTTTCATAGTCATATTGACACTTTTGCTTAGTCACTCTTCAATTTTAAATTGACTGTAAACCCTTATACAGTATGTTGGCATGTGATTGGCTTGTTCCTAGGTGGAAGAAGCAGATGATTGGCTGCGTCATGGTAACCCTTGGGAGAAGGCACGCCCTGAGTACATGTTACCAGTGCACTTCTACGGCAGAGTGGAGGAGTCTAAAGAAGGGTCCAAATGGGTCGACACACAGGTGCTTTATCATGATAACTATTAATACCTTTAATTTGTAACATGCTAATAATCGTACCATGTAGTAGCTCCGTATCTATGGTGATTTGGGATACATTTGCTAATGTACATTGTTACCTGCGTTATTAGACTGTCACTACACAGGTATAATGGTAACTAAGGGCCATTGTGGTGATAAAAAAAGTATTGTTTTGGTCATTAGTCAACATTGCTGAAAGTGTTACTGATATTTATCATGTTAAATTCAAGTGTTCCCAACTCTTCCAATGCGTTGACTCACTAAGTACAGTACCTGCATATCTATGATTTACTGAGCTTGGTATTAATTTGGATTTGGATTTATTTATCTTAATCTTATTTGGAAGGAAGTTTAAGATGATAAATAAGTCTTAAATGTAATCTTAATCCTTTTCCCCATGCCTTGCCTCTATAGGTGGTCCTGGCCATGCCCTATGACACGCCCATCCCTGGATATATGAACAACACAGTCAACACCATGAGGCTGTGGTCTGCCCGAGCTCCCAACGACTTCAATCTGATGGACTGTAAGTGGCCAGGCGGATTACTTGACTTTTTAACCCTGCCCACTGGTCCAGGGTGTTAGTGTGGCTTGCTTTAAGAAGGCTTCGTGTTAACAAGCCGCACTAACGCCCTGGACCAGAGCTAACTGGAGGTCCAAGCACTTTAGACTGTCAACTAAATTACGCATTTTTGGCAATGTACGCTTTGTGGAAGAAACGTGAAGGTCTCAAGTTAGAATCCAGGCCTAAATGATGACAGCATTTTGAAGCAGTGAGTCTAGTGAACAACATGAAGCACGTTCTTCTCCTGGGGAACAGAAATGTCTATGTCCTCTCCCGTTAAGGTCCTATACATCATCACGTCTCTATGTCCTCTCCCGTTAAGGTCCTATACATCATCACGTCTCTATGTCCTCTCACATTAAGGTCCTCTACATCATCACGTCTCTATGTCATTCTATGTCCTCTCCTCAGTCAATGTTGGAGATTACATCCAAGCTGTTCTGGACAGGAATCTGGCTGAGAATATTTCTCGCGTGCTCTACCCCAACGATAACGTAAGTTCTAGATTGGTACATTGATCACAGACGTGTTAGTCCATTATTCTCTCTCTCATTTAGCAGACGCTCTTATCCAGAGGGACTAACAATAGTGAGTGCACACATCTTTCCATTCTGGTCCTCCATGGGAATCGAACCCACAACCCTGGCGTTGCAAGCGCCATTCTCTACCAACTGAGCCCCACAGGACGTCTGTCTCTCTCTGTCGTCGTTTCTAATTCTCCTCCTGTTGTAGTTTGTGGATGTTTCCCAAATGGCACTCTATTCCTTTCTATAGTGCACCACTACTACCCTATGTGCCCTGATCAAAGGTAGTGCACTATAAAGAATAGGGTGCCATTTGGGACGCACACCTTGACTCCTCTCCTCCGTTGTTGTAGTTCTTTGAGGGGAAGGAGCTGCGTCTAAAGCAGGAGTACTTTGTGGTGGCCGCTACCCTCCAGGACATCATCCGACGCTTCAAGAACTCCAAGAAGGGCTCCACCGGCCCGGTCTCCTTCGACAGCTTCCCAGAGAAAGTAGGTTACTTATTGATTATCATGACTCACTGAATCCTAACAAAAATAGATGGTTATTTGATTGATGATTCTGTTGACAGGTGGCCATCCAGCTGAATGACACTCATCCTGCGATGGCCATCCCAGAGCTCATGAGGGTCTTTGTGGACATCGAGAAACTTGACTGGGACACGGTGCGTTAGAGAGAGAGAGGGAGGGGCAGAGAGAGAGAGAGAGACTTTGTGTGTGCGGTATGTTGAGTAAATGAATGAAAGCCATGCAGAACAAGACCTTGAAGCACCTTTATCTCATAGAATTATTTCAAGAGCCTTTTCTGTCGTAGCCTGGTAGTTTACAACCTCAGGAGTTGCCTATACAGCACAAAACAGCCTGGTGTGTATTGTGTTATTAGAACCATTGCTCTTTCCTGTCAGGCGTGGGCCATCACCAAGCGGACCTTTGCGTATACCAATCACACAGTGCTTCCTGAGGCTCTGGAGCGCTGGCCTGTTTCCCTGCTGGAGACCCTGCTGCCTAGACACCTCCAGATCATCTACAGAATCAACCAGGGCCATCTGGACGTACGTACCACTATAGGCTGGGTTCAGTGGGTGGTATTCTGTGATGTACTGTATAGACTGGGTTCAGTGGGTGGTATTCTAACTGTGATGTACTGTATAGACTGGGTTCAGTGGGTGGTATTCTGTGATGTACTGTATAGACTGGGTTCAGTGGGTGGTATTCTAACTGTGATCTACTACTATGGGCTGGGTTCAGTGGGTGGTATTCTGTGATGTACTGTATAGACTGGGTTCAGTGGGTGGTATTCTAACTGTGATGTACTGTATAGGCTGGGTTCAGTGGGTGGTATTCTAACTGTGATCTACTACTATGGGCTGTGCTCACTGCTGACCTTATGAATACATTGATACTGAATGACTTGCATTGTGTCCCCCTTACAAGATGCGTAGACACTCAACCTGTCCCCATTAGCTCCTTAGCCCTCCTACTTCCTCCATGGATGTGTTTCTTGTACTGTGCCTATAACCAGACTGTTCAGATCTGCACCATCATATGGTTTAGTAGGGATATGAAGCGGATTGGGACCTGCTGACCGTATGTTTCCGCTGTTGCTCCAGGGGATTACAGCTCTCTTCCCAGAGGACATGGATCGGATACGCAGGATGTCTCTGATCGAGGAGGACGGGGGCAAGAGGGTCAACATGGCCCATCTGTGCATTGTGGGATCTCACGCCGTCAACGGAGTCGCTGAGATACACTCCAACATCATCAAGACTGATGTGTAAGATGGTTCATCTCCACTGTATTCTCCCTGGTAGTAGCAGCATTGTCTCAGATGGTTCATCTCCACTGTATTCTCCCTGGTAGTAGCAGCATTGTCTCAGATGGTTCATCTCCACTGTATTCTCCCTGGTAGTAGCAGCATTGTCTCAGATGGTTCATCTCCACTGTATTCTCCCTGGTAGTAGCAGCATTGTCTCAGATGGTTCATCTCCACTGTATTCTCTCTGGTAGTAGCAGCATTGTCTCAGATGGTTCATCTCCACTGTAGGTTATGTTCAGTAGGCATACAATGTAGAAAACTCAAACGGTCTTAAACACTGTTGATTTTCTAGTGTTCTTATTGAACACGATTCTACCATCTTCTAGTAGCATCCTTCTAGATTCTAAAATATATTTCCTTTTTTGTTTTGAAAGTTTCCGAGACTTCAGCGAATTAGAGCCGAATAAGTTTCAGAACAAGACCAATGGCATCACTCCTAGACGCTGGCTCCTCCTCTGTAACCCGGGATTGGCTGAGCTCATCGCTGCGGTTTGATGGCATCTTTAATTGTCTTTGATATTCCTGTATCTTTGAATTACATTTTCTTTGCTAATTTGCTATGTCACGTTCATGTACTTTTTCTACATGTTTCTAGGCCATTGGGGAGGAATATGTGAAGGACCTCAGCCAGTTACAGAAGCTCAATGAGCTGGTAGACGATGATACCTTCATTAGAGATGTATCTAAAGTCAAGCAGGTAAAGCTTATCATATGTCTCCCCGCCCCTTTATTAACAACATTCCATACGCATGAACTATAACAGATAATGGTGCATATTTGTGAGTTCTACTGTCTATATTTACTGTTCTGAAGAACTATGCCATTTCTCAATAGTAATGTTGGCAAACAAAAAATGTTCCAGCCAGGCAAACAATCCAACCAGCTGAATAAATTCACTGAATACACATCAGTGTGGAACTCTTAATTCCATGCAACGCGGAGCAGACAGGAAGTTGACAGTACATAATTCCATGCAACGCAGAGCAGACAGGAAGTTGACAATATATTTTAGCAGAATCGTTTAAACATGTTGTTCCTTGGTACACAGAACATGTTGCTGATGCTGCTATTTCATAAGATCATCCTATAGGTTACCATTTGGGATCAGTTTTAAAGTGAACTACTCCTGACGAGCCCTATGGTCACAGAGTATGTGAACTAAATAGGAATAGAATGAGCTGTTGTATCAAGTCATGTATTTCTGTGCTCAGGACAACAAGGAGAAGTTTTCCCAGTACCTGGAGAAAGAGTACACGGTGGAAATCAACCCCTACTCCATGTTTGATGTTCACGTCAAGAGGATTCATGAGTACAAGCGTCAGCTCCTCAACTGCCTTCACATCATCACCATGTACAACCGTACGTCATTCATAAGTTGCTTCCCAAATGGGGAATAGGGTGCAATTTTATTCCCCTCCCTGCCTTATGTTAACCCTCGATTTATAAATGACCTGTGAAGCTTCTACGTAGGACTTATAAAGGGTTATGAAGGCTTCATTTAGGCGTGTAATAAGTAACACCTTGTTTTAAAATCTGACCAAATATTTAGTTCATTTGTTTTGTGTTTTAAAGGCATCAAGAAGAACCCAAAAGCACCTTTTGTTCCCCGGACAGTGATCATTGGCGGCAAGGTACGTATGGGACTCACTCAACTCAGAACCCATTACACGAGTAGCCTAGGACTCACTCAACTCAGAACCCATTACACGAGTAGCCTAGGACTCACTCAACTCAGAACCCATTACACGAGTAGCCTAGGACTCACTCAACTCAGAACCCATTACACGAGTAGCCTAGGACTCACTCAACTCAGAACCCATTACACAAGTAGCCTAGGACTCTTTCTCCATATCAGAAAGAGGGAAAGGCCTCTGACCTTCTCATCCAATGGGTTTTGAGAAGGAGGAGAGGGGACAGGAGGATTCTAATGGGTTTTGAGGAGGAGAGGACAGGAGGAATCAAGGAGATTAGATTCTCCCTGTGTCTTTAATTTATTCCTCGTAGCCTTCCCTCATTTTCAAAACGGATTGGAGGGAAAAAGCTTGAGGGGAGGAACTGTGGTCTTCTCAGATGCGTTTTGAGAAGGAAGTGAAGAGAGGGGACACCCTAGTGAAATTAAATGACACTCAGGGCTCTGGTCAAACGTAGTGCACTATATGGGGAAAACTGTACCATTTTGGGTGCACCCAAGGAATGGAGGAAAGCTAAATTGAGAAAGATCCTGTCTCCCCCTACAGGCTGCTCCAGGGTACCACATGGCCAAGATGATCATCAAGCTGATTACAGCTGTGGGAGAAGTGGTCAACAAAGACTCTGTGGTGGGCAGCAAGCTGAAGGTCATCTACCTGGAGAACTACAGGGTCTCTCTGGCTGAGAAAGGTACTGTTTCTATCTACCTGGAGAACTACAGAGTCTCTCTGGCTGAGAAAGGTACTGTTTCTATCTACCTGGAGAACTACAGAGTCTCTCTGGCTGAGAAAGGTACTGTTTCTATCTACCTGGAGAACTACAGAGTCTCTCTGGCTGAGAAAGGTACTGTTTCTATCTACCTGGAGAACTACAGGGTCTCTCTGGCTGAGAAAGGTACTGTTTCTATCTACCTGGAGAACTACAGAGTCTCTCTGGCTGAGAAAGGTACTGTTTCTATCTACCTGGAGAACTACAGAGTCTCTCTGGCTGAGAAAGGTACTGTTTCTATCTACCTGGAGAACTACAGAGTCTCTCTGGCTGAGAAAGGTACTGTTTCTATCTACCTGGAGAACTACAGGGTCTCTCTGGCTGAGAAAGGTACTGTTTCTATCTACCTGGAGAACTACAGGGTCTCTCTGGCTGAGAAAGGTACTGTATCTATATCTACTATGCAATGAGTGTCAATTTGTCAGGGCATGGACTCTACAAGGTGTTGAAAGCGTTCCACAGGGATGCTGGCCCATGTTGACTCCGATGCTTCCCACAGTTGTCAAGTTGGCTGGATGTCCTTTGGGTGGTTGACCATTCTTGATACACACTGGAAACTGTTGAGTGTGAAATACCCAGCAGAGTTGCAGTTCTTGACACACAAACCGGTGCTCCTGGCACCTACTAACATATATTTTGTCTTAAATATATTCACCCTCTGAATGGCACACATTGTGGAGAGACTGGACCATTTAAGTCAGGGCTGAGACTGGACCATTCAGGAGCAGTTAATACCACTTGGAAAGCCATATTGATGTGTTTTTGGCATTACAATTTGTGTAATTTTCCAGCTGAAAAATTTAAGGAAACACCAACTGGAACTCTATCGGAGGGATGTGACACCATTCTTCCACGAGAAATTCCATCATTTGTTGTGTTTTGTTGATGGTGGTGGAAAGCGCTATCTCATGCAGCTCCAGAATCTCCCATAAGTGTTTAATTGGGTTAAAATCGGGTGACTGATATGGCCATGGCATGTGGTTTACATCATTTTTATGCTCCATGAAACCATTGTGTCCACTCGTGCCCTGTGGATGGGGGCGTAGCCAATATAATGGCCTGCCCAGCATTTTTATACATGACCCTAAGCATGATGGGATGTTAATTGCTTAATTAACTCAGGAACAACACCTGTGTGGAAGCACCTGCTTTCAATATACTTTGTATCTCTCATTTACTCAAGTGTTTACTTTATTTGGGCAGGTACTCTATTGCATCCAGGTATTTCTATATGTGCATCCCAAATGTGCCACGTAACCTAGCGGTTAAGAGCGTTGTGCCAATAACCGAAAGGTCGCTGGTTTGAATCCCCAAGCAGACTAGGTGAAAAATCAGTCTGTGCCCTTGAGCAAGATACTTAACCTTAATTGCTCCTTTACGTGGCTCTGGATAAGAGCATCTGCTGAATGACTAACATCATCAATGTAAATCGGGCTCTGGTCAAAAGTAGTGCCCTATAAGGGGAATAGCGTGCCGTTTGGGACACAGACATGATACAGTATATGTGTATTTATCTGTTTTCCCCCTACAGTAATCCCAGCCACGGACCTGTCTGAGCAGATCTCCACGGCTGGAACTGAGGCATCAGGCACAGGCAACATGAAGTTCATGCTGAACGGAGCGCTTACCATCGGCACCATGGATGGAGCGAATGTAGAGATGGCCGAGGAGGCTGGAGAGGAGAACATGTTCATCTTCGGCATGAGGGTGGAGGACGTGGCAGAGATGGACGTAGACGGGTAACACACAGACTGACACACACACACACACACACACACACACACAGAGAGGGTTCACACACACACAGAGAGAGGGTTCACACACACACAGAGAGAGGGTTCACACACACACAGAGAGAGGGTTCACACACACACAGAGAGAGGGTTCACACACACACACACACAGAGAGAGGGTTCACACACACACACACACAGAGAGAGGGTACACACACACACACACACAGAGAGGGTACACACACACACACACAGAGAGAGGGTACACACACACACACACACAGAGAGAGGGTACACACACACACACACACAGAGAGAGGGTACACACACAGAGAGAGGGTTCACACACACACACACACAGAGAGAGGGTTAACACACACACACACACAGAGAGAGGGTACACACACACACACACACAGAGAGGGTACACACACACACACACAGAGAGAGGGTACACACACACACACACACAGAGAGAGGGTACACACACAGAGAGAGGGTTCACACACACACACACACAGAGAGGGTACACACACACACACACAGAGAGAGGGTACACACACACACACACACACAGAGAGAGGGTACACACACAGAGAGAGGGTTCACACACACACACACACAGAGAGAGGGTACACACACACACACACAGAGAGAGGGTACACACACACACACACACAGAGAGAGGGTACACACACAGAGAGAGGGTTCACACACACACACACACAGAGAGAGGGTTAACACACACAAACACACACAGAGGGTTAACACACACACACACAGAGGGTTAACACACACACACACACACACACAGAGAGAGGGATGTAGAGGGGTAACACACAGAGAGGGTTAACACACACACACACACAGAGAGGGTTAACACACACACACACACAGAGAGGGTTAACACACAGAGAGGGTTAACACACAGAGAGGGTTAACACACACACAGAGAGACATAGAGGGTAGGTTTAGTTTTCTAATACTGGGTTCTACTTTATGCAATGTTACATCATCAATGACGCTAAACTCAATCAGAAACTTGATTAAATGTATGATTTATTGAGTATGTAATACATGAACACATTGTTAAGGATGTTGGTTGAAAGGGAAGTTGCTCTCTATTGACTGTTGCTACTCTCTCTATTCTGTCCTGTAAGATACGATGCCATGACATATTATAAGAAGATTCCAGAACTGAAGCAGGTCATTGATCAGATCAACAGTGGATTCTTCAGCCCCAAACAACCAGAGCTCTTCAAAGATGTCACCAACATGCTCTTCAACCATGACCGGTAGGTAGTGGCACCAACATGCTCTTCAACCATGACCGGTAGGTAGTGGCACCAACATGCTCTTCAACCATGACCGGTAGGTAGTGGCACCAACATGCTCTTCAACCATGACCGGTAGGTAGTGGCACCAACATGCTCTTCAACCATGACCGGTAGGTAGTGGCACCAACATGCTCTTCAACCATGACCGGTAGGTAGTGGCACCAACATGCTCTTCAACCATGACCGGTAGGTAGTGGCACCAACATGCTCTTCAACCATGACCGGTAGGTAGTGGCACCAACATGCTCTTCAACCATGACCGGTAGGTAGTGGCACCAACATGCTCTTCAACCATGACCGGTAGGTAGTGGCACCAACATGCTCTTCAACCATGACCGGTAGGTAGTGGCACCAACATGCTCTTCAACCATGACCGGTAGGTAGTGGCTCAACCCCAAACGGCACCCTATTCCCTGTATAGTGCACTACTTTTGACCAGTGCACTGTATTGGGAATAAGGTGTCATTTGGGATGCAGACATAAAATGACCAGATGGGTCAAGGAACATCACAGATGCAACACCCATCACATAACATTGATTTGTTCTAGTAATTAGATTTCTATGGCTCCAGTACTGTTGGCATTGACTGTCTTTTCTCTTCAGCTTCAAGGTGTTTGCAGACTATGAGGACTACATAAAGAGCCAGGAGAAAGTCAGCCAATTATATCAGGTAATCAGCATTATCCCCCATGGACCTCTAGCTAATAACATGATATGGATCATACAGAAAAACTGTTTTATTTTGCCAGGTATGTTGACTAGAACACATTCTGATTTACAGCAACAACCTGGGGAATAGTTGGAGCTGGGGATGATTAGGTGGCCATGACACCCATACTCTTATGGTAAATGCCATGGGGTGTTAGCAGTACCGTAGTAGGTAAGACAGGGGTGTTAGCAGTACCGTAGTAGGTAAGACAGGGGTGTTAGCAGTACCGTAGTAGGTAAGACAGGGGTGTTAGCAGTGCCGTAGTAGGTAAGACGGGGTGTTCGCAGTACCGTAGTAGGTAAGACAGGGGTGTTAGCAGTGCCGTAGTAGGTAAGACAGGGGTGTTAGCAGTACCGTAGTAGGTAAGACAGGGGTGTTAGCAGTGCCGTAGTAGGTAAGACAGGGGTGTTAGCAGTACCGTAGTAGGTAAGACAGGGGTGTTAGCAGTGCCGTAGTAGGTAAGACGGGGTGTTCGCAGTACCGTAGTAGGTAAGACAGGGGTGTTAGCAGTACCGTAGTAGGTAAGACAGGGGTGTTAGCAGTGCCGTAGTAGGTAAGACGGGGTGTTCGCAGTGCCGTAGTAGGTAAGACGGGGTGTTCGCAGTACCGTAGTAGGTAAGACAGGGGTGTTAGCAGTGCCGTAGTAGGTAAGACAGGGGTGTTAGCAGTGCCGTAGTAGGTAAGACAGGGGTGTTAGCAGTACTGTAGTAGGTAAGACAGGGGTGTTAGCAGTGCCGTAGTAGGTAAGACAGGGGTGTTAGCAGTGCCGTAGTAGGTAAGACAGGGGTGTTAGCAGTGCCGTAGTAGGTAAGACAGGGGTGTTAGCAGTACTGTAGTAGGTAAGACAGGGGTGTTAGCAGTGCCGTAGTAGGTAAGACAGGGGTGTTAGCAGTGCCGTAGTAGGTAAGACAGGGGTGTTAGCAGTGCCGTAGTAGGTAAGACAGGGGTGTTAGCAGTGCCGTAGTAGGTAAGACAGGGGTGTTAGCAGTACCAAAGTTGTGGGTTCAATTCCCACAGGGATCACATGCTACCGTAAACATGTATGCACTCACTTTACTGCAAGTAATTTTGGATAGCAGTGTCTAAGTGTCATCATATATAATGAAGGTTTAATTGCAATGACTGCTGTGTGATTGTCTTAGCTGAATACACTGACGTTAAATGGACCTGGATAACAGCTTCTGCTGAATGACCAACATGTAAAAGTAAGGTGACATAATATAATCCTGTTTATTCTTATAGAACCCGAGGGAGTGGACCAAGATGGTGATCAAGAACATTGCTGCGTCCGGGAAGTTCTCTAGCGACCGCACCATCACAGACTACGCCACAGAGGTGTGGGGGGTGGAGCCTACAGACCTGAAGATCCCACCCCCCAATGAGCCACGCGAGGCCCTCGACAAGACAGCCAGGGCGCTGAGGGAGAAGTGAGGCTGACTGATGTGGTGTGGCCAGGTTCAAGTTGCCCCTAGATGCTGATTTTTGTCAGTTTAACATGTTCCCCATTAATGGTTAGGATTGGGAGATGGGGAAGCTGATCCTTGATCTGTACCTTGGAAAAACTTCACCCCAGAGTGCCTGGTGTTATTTAAAGGGGAAATCTGGGATTCAGACAACAAGGAACTGTGGATGCCAGGCCATCCATGAGATCGAAATGTTTTAAACCTTTACAGTGTTTTGTTTTACATCATTGTAAACAATCTATATACCAATCCCAGATTGGCCCTTTAACTCAATAAAGTGAGCTCTTCATGTTAGGCAGTTGACTACTTAACTGATAACAAAATAACAGTCTGTTACATACTTTCAGCATCAACAAACAACATTCTCTATTTTTTTCTGAACTTTTATATACAAGGTGCTACATTGTTGCTACCGGGGTCTTACCCTGTCTCTGTGGCTACCGGGGTCTTACCCTGTCTCTGTGGCTACCGGGGTCTTACCCGGTCTCTGTGGCTACCGGGGTCTTACCCGGTCTCTGTGGCTACCGGGGTCTTACCCGGTCTCTGTGGCTACCGGGGTCTTACCCGGTCTCTGTGGCTACCGGGGTCTTACCCGGTCTCTGTGGCTACCGGGGTCTTACCCTGTCTTTCGGTTGCCAGTGAGTGGTCCATTCTGAGCAGAACTGGCTCATACTGTACTTGAAAGTGAATTTAAGGAAGTTCTAATATTCAGTATTGTTACTTAAAAATAAATCCAATCATCTCTGATCTGATGTCTTTAATGTTATTTAAACGTTAATAGTAATATTATGAATACAGTCACTGACAAGTATAAGAGACTAGTGCAATACAAAATCTGACTCAGAACATGTACACGCCTCCATGAAAGTTCCAGTGAGGACAAAATACATGACAATGAACAGACAATGTTCCAGTAGGAAGCCATGTTTACATCCTGTTGGTACAGTAGGAAGCCATGTTTACATCCTGTTGGTACAGTAGGAAGCCATGTTTACATCCTGTTGGTACAGTAGGAAGCCATGTTTACATCCTGTTGGTACAGCAGGAAGCCATGTTTACATCCTGTTGGTACAGTAGGAAGCCATGTTTACATCCTGTTGGTACAGCAGGAAGCCATGTTTACATCCTGTTGGGACAGCAGGAAGCCATGTTTACATCCTGTTGGGACAGCAGGAAGCCATGTTCCATCCTGTTGACGCTTAGCCACCGGACTATCTAGATCAGGAATCATCAACTAGATTCAGCCGTGGGACCATTTTATTATTTTTTCTGTAGCGGATGGTCAGGGGGCTGGAGCATAATTAGTAGACTTCAAATTGACCGCAAGTAGCTCAGACATATTTGATTAAAACATAATAGTACTTTTGAACAGATTTTTAAAATTAAAATCACTCTTCAATAATAAATCAATGCTGGGAACCTGGTCTATAGATTAAGATGCTGGTATTCCTTGTATTTGTACTTTAACTTTGGATCAACACAAGTTGTGTCCATTATTGGTAATTATCGATAACTTACTTACCCAACCACACAGGCCAGGTTGGGATGATGGATATCTAGTACTGCAGTATATGGGTGCCATTTGGGACACAGCCATACTCCTATCATTGATCTATGTTCTCATGGTTACACAGGCAGTACTATCTTTACGCCATGTTGTTCTCATGGTTACACAGGCAGTACTATCTTTACACCATGTTGTTCTCATGGTTACACAGGCAGTACTATCTTTACGCCATGTTCTCATGGTTACACAGGCAGTACTATCTTTACACCATGTTGTTCTCATGGTTACACAGGCAGTACTATCTTTACCCCATGTTGTTCTCATGGTTACACAGGCAGTACTATCTTTACACCATGTTGTTCTCATGGTTACACAGGCAGTACTATCTTTACACCATGTTGTTCTCATGGTTACACAGGCAGTACTATCTTTACACCATGTTGTTCTCATGGTTACACAGGCAGTACTATCTTTACGCCATGTTGTTCTCATGGTTACACAGGCAGTACTATCTTTACGCCATGTTGTTCTCATGGTTACACAGGCAGTACTATCTTTACGCCATGTTGTTCTCATGGTTACACAGGCAGTACTATCTTTACACCATGTTGTTCTCATGGTTACACAGGCAGTACTATCTTTACACCATGTTGTTCTCATGGTTACACAGGCAGTACTAACTTTACGCCATGTTGTTCTCATGGTTACACAGGCAGTACTATCTTTACATGTTATTTCTCTGCATGATGTTATGAAGGATGCTCTCAACCTGGAACGTACATGGAACATACCGAAACATTTGAAAAAAGGAAACCTGGAACATACCGATACATCTGAAAAGGGGAAACCTGGAACATACAATACATCTGAAAGGGGGAAACCTGGAACATACCAATACATCTGAAAAGGGGAAACCTGGAACATACCGATACATCTGAAAAGGGGAAACCTGGAGGTCAGTCAAGAAATGTTTGGAGCTTAACTAGTCCTAAAGTAGAGACGTGACCTTGGTGAGATCGATAGAGGTGGGAGGGAGAGGAGACCGGGGTGAGATGGATGGAGGGAGGGATCTATCTAGCTATCTATATATATATACAGTTTATACATAAAAACTCAGCAAAAAAAGAAATGGGGGTTAAACACTGTTTCCCATGCTTCTGCAATGAACCATAAACAATTAATGAACATGTACATCTGGAACGGTCATTAAGACACTAACAGCTTACAGACGGTAGGCAATTAAGGTCACAGTTATGAAAACTTAGGACACTAAAGAGGCCTTTCTACTGACTCTGAAAAACACCAAAAGAAAGATGCCCAGGGTCCCTGCTCATCTGCGTGAACGTGCCTTAGACATGCTGCAAGGAGACATGAGGACTGCAGATGTGGCCAGGGCCAAAATTGTCCTCGCAGTGGCAGACCACGTGTAACAACACCTGCACAGGATCGGTACATCCGAACATCACACCTGCGGGACAGGTACAGGATGGCAACAACAACTGCCCGAGTTACAGCAGGAACACACAATCCCTCCATCAGTGCTCACAGCAAGAACTGGCAAATCTGGTGCAGTCCATGAGGAGGAGATGCACTGCAGTACTTAATGCAGCTGGTGGCCACACCAGATACTGACTGACCCCCCCTTTGTTCAGGGACACATTATTCCATTTCTGTTAGTCACATGTCTGTGGAACTTGTTCAGTTTGTCTCAGTTGTTGAATCTTGTTATGTTCATACAAATTTTTACACATCTTAAGATTGCTGAAAAATAAACACAGTTGACAGTGAGAGGACGTTTATTTTTTTGCTGAGTATATATACAGTTGAAGTCAGAAGTTTACATACACTTAGGTTGAACAAACTATAGTTTTGGCAAGTCGGTCAGGACATCTATTTTGAGCATGACACAAGTAATTCTTCCAACAATTGTTTACAGACAGATTATTTCACTTATAATTCACTATATCACAATTCCAGTGGGTAAGAAGTTTACATACACTAAGTTGACTGTGCCTTTAAACAGCTTGGAAAGTTCCAGAAAATGTTGTGGCTTTAGAAGCTTCTGATAGGCTAATTGACATCATTTGAGTCAATTGGAGATGTACTTGTGGATGTATTTCAAGGCCTACCTTCAAACTCAGTGCCTCTTTGCTTGACATCATGGGAAAATCTAAAGAAATCAGCCAAGACCTCAGAAAAATAATTGTAGACCTCCACAAGTCTGGTTCATCCTTGGGAGCAATTTCCAAACGCCTGAAGGTACCACGTTCATCTGTACAAACAATAGTATGCAAGTATAAACACCATGGGACCACGCAGCCTTCATACCGCTCAGGAATGAGACGCGTTCTGTCTCCTAGAGATGAACGTACTTTGGTGCAAAAAGTGCAAATCAATCCCAGAACAACAGCAAAGGACCTCGTGAAGATGCTGGAAGAAACGGGTACAAAATTATCTATATCCACAGTAAAACGAGTCCTATCTGTTCATCACTAGTGACATACTATTATGCATGGGAGAATCTGAATGGCATTTCCTTGATTCCTCGAGTCCTCTCCTCGCCTCCTTCTCAAAACCGGTTGGAGTGGAGGGACCTCTGACCTCATTCAATGGGTTTTGAGAAGGAGGCGAGGAGAGGATGTGAGGAATCATTTGACCTTCCCCCTATATTTCCAGATTCTCCACACTTTCACCAAAGTCCCTGTCATGGATTTAAAAACATATTGGATTGGTGTAGGAGCTGTCTGGAGGGAGTAACTCCCCTTGCTCCTGTATCTTCACAGCATCATTGGTCACTACCCTCCATAGAGAGTTCACACATCTCCATTTTGGGGAAAAGAGTCCAGAATGAAACCAAATCTTCAAAAACACAAACTCCTTTCTCCTGAAGTCTACACTTGTTCACTACTTCAGATTGTTCCCACAAATCTAAAATCATTGGATTGACGGAGGCGTGGGACCGAGGCCAGGATGCAGTTGTAAATGAGAACTAGTTCTCAGCTGGCCTACCTGGTTAAATAAAGGTGAAGTAAATTAAAAAGGGAATTTACCGCCATATTTCTGATACCAGTCATTTCCTTTCAAATCAGTGAAGGGAAGTAGACAGGGAAGTAGACCAGTGCACACTTTGGGAGGAAGGAAATAATTGGGGCTCACCCAGAGGCTCACCCAGTGCCCAGGGAATGTCCCCACAGACAGACCTGGCTGCTCCTGCTGGATGTCCCATTGGTACATGTAGAGGGTGTCAGAGGTCATCCCTGCCTCACTGGGCTCTCCATAACCTGGGCTCCCCACTGGGCTCTCCATAACCTGGGCTCCCCACTGGGCTCTCCATAACCTGGGCTCCCCACTGGACTCTCCATAACCTGGGCTCCCCACTGGACTCTCCATAACCTGGGGGCTCCCCACTGGACTCTCCATAACCTGGGCTCCCCACTGGACTCTCCATAACCTGGGCTCCCCACTGGACTCTCCATAACCTGGGCTCCCCACTGGACTCTCCATAACCTGGGCTCCCCACTGGACTCTCCATAACCTGGGGGCTCCCCACTGGGCTCTCCATAACCTGGGCTCCCCACTGGGCTCTCCATAACCTGGGCTCCCCACTGGACTCTCCATAACCTGAGCTCCCCACTGGACTCTCCATAACCTGGGGGCTCCCCACTGGGCTCTCCATAACCTGGGCTCCCCACTGGGCTCTCCATAACCTGGGCTCCCCACTGGGCTCTCCATAACCTGGGCTCCCCACTGGGCTCTCCATAACCTGGGGGACCCCACTGGACTCTCCATACCCTGGGGGACACACTGGACTCTCCATAACCTGGGGGACCCCACTGGACTGGCCCTTAATGATGTCATTATGGCTGCTTTCTAAATGTCACCCTATTCCCTATATAGTGCACGACCCTATGGGCCCTGGTCAAATGGGCCCTGGTCAAAAGTAGCGCACTATATAAGGAATAAAGGTGCCATTTGGGACTTAGACAATATTTCCAGACCTCTATCACTACAATCTGATGCAATTTATTTGTAATTCATGGCATATATTACATGTATGTGCCAAGGCCGGACTACTATCACTCCAGATGAGCTACAGTACCTACCAGATAAGTTACAGTACCTACCAGATGAGCTACAATACCTACCAGATAAGTTACAGTACCTACCAGATGAGCTACAGTAGCAACCAAATCGCCTGTCTGTTAATGGCCAATATAGTATGTGTATACAGTCATTTGTTTCCTGAGAGGCAATACACATTGGGATATATAGTATGAGTTATGTTTGACACATTGGGATATATAGTATGAGTTATGTTTGACACATTGGGATATATAGTATGAGTTATGTTTGACACATTGGGATATATAATATGAGTTATGTTTGACACATTGGGATATATAATATGAGTTATGTTTGACACATTGGGATATATAATATGAGTTCTGTTTGACACATTGGGATATATAATATGAGTTCTGTTTGACACATTGGGATATATAATATGAGTTATGTTTGACACATTGGGATATATAATATGAGTTCTGTTTGACACATTGGGATATATAATATGAGTTCTGTTTGACACATTGGGATATATAATATGAGTTATGTTTGACACATTGGGATATATAGTATGAGTTATGTTTGACACATTGGGATATATAGTATGAGTTATGTTTGACACATTGGGATATATAATATGAGTTATGTTTGACACATTGGGATATATAATATGAGTTATGTTTGACACATTGGGATATATAATATGAGTTATGTTTGACACATTGGGATATATTATATGAGTTATGTTTGATAACAGCAGGGCAGTCGAGGCCTAATAGTTATCATATGGGAATGACAGTCAGCTATTCATGCCACTGTCTGTCACTTATTTGTGTAGATTTATTATACAAATCTGACGACATTCTCATTCCGTAATTAAAGTAACCTTTGTTAAATTAAGTTTTCAATGTTATGACTGAAAGCATGTTTTATTTCAACCGATGCATTTTATTTGCAAAGGATGATATGTGTATTTATATATATATATATATATATATATATATATATATATATATATATATATATATATATATATTTGACATACAATATATTTTTAAACAGATGCATTGGCCTTGAAGAGGAATTTTTGAATATCATATAGACGCTGCCGCCCACTGAGATTCTCCCGCTGATAATCTACGCTACCAGTGACTGCATCCGTAAGACTCCGGAGAGCGTTTCACCGCGACACCAGCCCTTCCTGCCTGAAGAACGGTTCAAAACCCGAGAGGAGGTGCACAAGGTATTTCAGCGTACTGAACAAGGAATACATTAAAGTAGGTAGCTGTGATACGCCACCCCCAAACAAGAAGTTTAATCATCAAGTTTCGGAAGGGTTTATTGGAGACAAAATAGCAAGGACGGACGTTGGGAAACTTTTGTAGCGGTCTCCTAAACACACCCAGAGAGGAGGGATAGGCATCCTTCGAGTCAGTGGAGTTGCTGTGGGTAAGTTTGTAGCAATGTTTAACATATGTATTATTTTTTCAACATGTCAACTTACTTAATTACCTAACAGGCTACGATCCCAAAAAGCTAATAAAAATGGAACTGTGTGGTTTAGTTCTTACTCCCCTGCTGACGACATTTCAACATGTTCTTCAAGCAGCGTCTGACCTGAGACTTTCGCTTTCTTCAACCCTATTTTCATTGCCTGCAAATCGACATTACTAGACTGTCACACTTTTTCAAAACATTATCACAAAAATAATTTGACAGAAATGTTCCAGTCGTGCGTGCCTCGTCCAATCATCATATTTTTCACATTTTAACAAGGTAACAAGCTGAATTTAGTCTAAACTTTGTTGCAACATGTTAGTAAAACTGAGTCACTGCATGGATCATTTGGCTCTGTCCTTTGTCCCTAACTAGCTGCCCAGGGAAAGTATGTCCTCGTTTGCAACACTCACTACCGAGTTCCAAACTGCCTCTGGAAGCATAGTCAGCACACAAACTGTTCGTCAGGAGCTTCATGAAGTGGGTTTCCATGGCCGAGCAGCCGCACACAAGCCTAAGATCACCATGAACAATGCCAAACGTTGGCTGGTGTAAATCTTGCCTCCATTGGACTCTGGAGCAGTGGAAACGCGTTCTCTATAGTGATGAATCATGCTTTGACGGATGCCAGGAGAACCCTTCCTGCCCCAATGCATAGTGCCAACTGTAAAGTTTGGAGGAGTTAAAATAATGGTCTGGGACTGTTTTTCATGGTTTGGGCCCCTTTAGTTCCAGTGAAGGGAAATCTTAATGCTACAACATACAAATACATTCTAATGCAATGAAAAAATATACTACTGACAGGATACTAATATACAGTCCTGAGTAAATTACTACGTAAGTTCAGTCCAATAATTACTTACAATATTGCACGTGATATGATAAGCATGTGCGAGCAAGGAGGCCTACAAACCTGACTCAGTTACACCAGTTCTGTCAGGAGGAATGGGCCAAAATTCACCCAACTTCTTGTGGGAAGCTTGTGGAAGGCTACCCGAAATGTTTGACCCAAGTTAAACAATTTAAAGGCAATGCTACCAAATACTAATTGAGTGTATGTAAACTTCTGACCCACTGGGAATGTGATGAAAGAAATAAAAGCTGAAAGAAATAATTCTCTCTACTATTATTCTGACATTTCACATTCTTAAAATAAAGTTGTGATCCTAACTGACCTAAGACAGGGAATGTTTACTAGGATTAAATGTCAGGAATTGTGAAAAACTGAGTTTAAATGTATTTGGCTAAGGTTTATGTAAACTTCTGACTTCAACTGTATATACAGTCCTTGAATGAATGAGTGCTGAATGAATAAGTCCTGAGTGAATGAGTGAAAACAGACCAGAGTTACTCATGGATGGATGCATAATTGTTAAACTAGGTCCTAACACCCCAACAGTTCCAGGTCTATCTTGCTGACGGCACGGCACCCACTTGAGGCATTCAATAGTCTAAAAGCAGCCGGCAGGAAGGACCTCCTGTAGCGCTCTCTGGCACACCGTGGTGGGATCAGTCTGTAACTGAAGGTGCTCCTCTGCATCATAACCATGGCATGCAGAGGGTGGGTGACGTTGTCCATGATGGCCAGCAGTTTAGCCAGGATCCGTCTCACCACAGTCATTGATTGTGCGCCTGTACTCCTCCTCCTGCCCACCCCTAATGCTCCCTACAGGTGGAATGTTTCAGAGTTATATCTGAAGTCCGAGGTGTAGAGGGTGAACAGGAAGGGGGACAGGACCGTTCCCTGGGGGGCCCCTGTGTTACTCACTGCCTGTTCTGACACACAGCTCTGTAGCCGCACACATTATGGCCTACTGGTCAGGTAGTCCGTAACCCAGGAGACTAAGGGTGCTTCCACTTTCATCCTCTTCATTTTCTCACCCAGTAGCAGGGTCTGAATGGTATTGAAGGCACTGGAGAAGTTAAAAAACATAACCCTCACAGTGCTATCTGCATTGTCCAGGTGAGAGTAGGCCCAGGTGAGGACAGAGCCAATATCGAACCTGTTAAAAAAAAGAACCTGCTCGACTGAGGGACCTTTCAGATTATTGTACTGTAGGTGTGGGGTACAGAGATGAGGTAGTCATTCAAAAATCATTATTGCATACAGTGAGTCCATGCAATTTATTATGTGACTTTGTTTACTCCTGATCTTATTGAGGCTTGCAATACCAAAAGGGATAAGTACACCGTAGGGATGGTGCCAGGTTTCGTCCAGACATGACACTTGGCATTCAGGCTAAAGAGTTCAATCTTGGTTTCATCAGACCAGAGAATCTTGTTTCTCATGGTCTGAGAGTCTTTAGGTGCCTTTACTGATGAGTGGCTTCCGTCTGGCCAATCTACCATAAAGGCTTGATTGGTGGAGTGCTGCAAAGATGGCTGTCCTTCTGGAAGCTTCTCCCATCTCCACAGAGGAACTCTAGAGCTCTGTCAGAGTGACCATCGGGTTCCTGGTCACCTCATGACCAAGGTCCTTCTCCCCCGATTGCTCAGTTTGGCCGGGCGGCCAGCTCTAGGAAGAGTCTTGGTGGTTCCAAACTTCTTCCATTTAGGAATGATGGCCACTGTGTTCTTGGGGACGTTCAGTGCTGCAGAAATGTTTTGGTACCCTCCCCAGATCTGTGCCTCAACATAATCCTGTCTCTGAGCTCTACAGACAATTCCTTTGACCTCATGGCTTGGTTTTTGCTCTGACGTGCACTGTGAACTGTGGGACCTTTTATATAGACAGGTGTGTGCATTTCCAATCAATTGAATTTACCACAGGTAAGTTGTAGAAACATCTCAAGGATGATCAATGGAAACAGGATGCACCTGAGCTCAAATTCGAGTCTCATAGCAAAGGGTCTGAATACTTAAATAAGGTATTGTTTTACATTTTTTATACATTTGCAAAAACATCTAACAACCTGTTTTTCTTTGTCATTATGGGGTATTGTGTGTAGATTGTTGAGGATAAAAATGTATTTAATGCATTTTAGAATAGGCCTGTAATTTAACAATGTGGAAAATGTCAAAGTGTCTGAATACTTTCCAAAGTCACTTCTTTGGACCTGAGCTTTGTGGGTCCTGTCCAAAAGTAGTGCACTATATAGGGAACAGGATGTCATTTGGGTTGCAACCCTGGTTTTCTCATCCAGTAAGGCTGATTGGATTAGTGAAATACTTGCCTCTCGACCACGCTGATGTGTAGTGGCAGTAGATCAACCTCCCAGTATCAGGTACAGGCTGGTGGGGATGCTGTTTATACCTGGTGGGGAGGGCTTCAGGTATTCCACAGGTGCTCTGGTAATAGGATCAACATAGTAGCAGTCTTTGTGTCCAGGGCAGGGTGCTGCTTGTCCTAACCGTGTCCCTATCTATCTCCTCTGTGTGTCCAGGGCAGGGTGCTGCTTGTCCTAACCGTGTCCCTATCTATCTCCTCTGTGTCCAGGGCAGGGTGCTGCTTGTCCTAACCGTGTCCCTATCTATCTCCTCTGTGTGTCCAGGGCAGGGTGCTGTCTGTCCTAACCGTGTCCCTATCTATCTCCTCTGTGTCCAGGGCAGGGTGCTGTCCTATGGGATGGATGACGGCAAGCGGGATCAGTACAAGCATCTGAAGGAAGTGTTGGAGAGTTTCGACACCACTGGTGTCGGGTCGCTGTGCCCTGAGGAGCTATCAGACCTGTGCCGGGCCCTGCACCTGGAGGATGCCACCCCAACCCTGCTACATGCCCTGCTGCAGAACCAAGACAGACTCACTAGCAGGGTAAGACCTACACCTGGGCCTGTTCATTAGGCACCAAACGGAAGAAAACGGACTGAAACAAGGAGGGACTACCAGAAAGTGTCCAATAAGAAACACTTGTTAGAGTTTTGCTAACAGAACCTGGCAACTCAGCCTTAAGTTAATGTTTGCTCTGGTGGTGGTGTTTTACTGCAGGTTCAGCCCCCTGCACCAGCCACAGCTCATGGTATACTGTAGCTGTTGGATGGAGAGTGAGGTAGCCAGTGTTTCTTTCCCTTAGACTATGTAGAATCACAAGCCTTAAGAACAGGGGGCATATGAGGTGAATTAGTTTTATTTAGCGCTTGTCTATGTTTAGTGGGATAAATGCTCTACTCTGGGCTCAGAGAGCAGATCAGGACTGACTCTTTATACAGCCTCTCCAGCTCTCAAGTCTTTGTGGTCAGCCAGCCAGCCAGCCAGGGTGTCAGCCAGCCAGCCAGGGTGTCAGCCAGCCAGCCAGCCAGGGAGTCAGCCAGCCAGGGAGTCAGCCAGCCAGCTGGGATTGTTTTCTATTAAAATTGTCAAAGAGACATTTCTCAAGCAATCATTTATCTAGGACTGTCTGGGGGGGGTCTGAGTGGGAGGGGAAACAGAAAATGAGCTCCATCTCACCAAAACAGGTTGACATTTCTGGTGGTCTTACACAAAAAAGGGCTTTATCATTTTCACAATTTCACAGTATTATTCCAACCTCATAGTGTGGTAATGTGTATATAAAACACAGGAACGTTTTGACTGCATTGGACCTTTTTAAATCTAGACAAATGGCTTTTGGTGTATTTTTATCATGTATCCTTCATGTCTGATCAAAATAAAACAAGCCTTTATGATTAATCCTCCAATTATCTTAATGGTAGGGTGTACTTTACTCAACAATAAAGCCAGGATGGAAACCCTCACCTTAGCCAGCAGTCGTCCACCCAGCAACAGAACACAGACTCTCCATAACTATTGGCACAGGGCCAGCAGCTGCTGCGTCAGATTTGTCTTCCCTCCTTCCACCCCCTAGACATGTCATCCAGGGCCAGGATTCAGTTCAGTGTTACATAATAAAATACTGGTCTGGAAATTCCTGAATAATCTTTCCTACCTGTTCACACCCATCTTGTTGCTATTAGGAATGTATCTTACCTTCCACTTATGTCATATGTTCACATAGTTAGTTAGTGTCCCATTGACATAAGGACTAAGTAATACACATCAACTGAAGTGGAAGTTAGGGTTTGACCCTTATGACACTGCTACTTGTTCTTCTTACATTCAGGAAGACCGTTTCATTGCAGATGTGTGTATTTGTGTTGCAGGCTGATTTTGACCAGATCAAGAATGCTCTGTATCTGGTGTTATCAACAACTGTAGCAGCACCTCCATCCAGTCAGGAGACACGTGCACAGCCACAGCCACAGCCACAGCCAGGTAAGGAAAGAGTGGATGTGGAAGACGTCACTGTGCTTGCTCAACAGTATAGCTTCCTCACTCACAAACCCCTTACTGTTATTCACCTCCTGTCTTCCAAATACATGTGACCACCCTCTTGACAATGCCTTAGCAAGATATGCCACAGAGGAGTGACCTATCCAATTTGGTTACAGATAGTTGTATTTCTGTAATGAATAGCAGTGCAATTAACAACACTATTTACAACACTTCCCATGCCTGCTAGATGTGATCCATCAGTAGTAGAACCAACAAACTGAGGCACAACAGCCAAATGCATCATGGTGAAGGATGGGTTGCAGTTGTATTTTTGGACTAAATAGCAATACAATGAAGAAAGCTATACAATACTAACCATGAAGGTTAAATACAATACTAACCATGAAGGTTAAATACAATACTAACCATGAAGGTTAAATACAATACTAACCATGAAGGTTAAATACAATACTAACCATGAAGCCTTGTCCAACTAGGCCATCTGAATGAGCACATGATGGGATATTAAGCCTTGTCCAACTAGGCCATCTGAATGAGCACATGATGAGATATTAAGCCTTGTCCAACTAGGCCATCTGAATGAGCACATGATGAGATATTAAGCCTTGTCCAACTAGGCCATCTGAATGAGCACATGATGAGATATTAAGCCTTGTCCAACTAGGCCATCTGAATGAGCACATGATGAGATATTAAGCCTTGTCCAACTAGGCCATCTGAATGAGCACATGATGAGATATTAAGCCTTGTCCAACTAGGCCATCTGAATGAGCACAAAAAAATGCACTGAAAATGTGACAAATGACTGACTAAAACTAAACAAGTATTTTTGTTGACAGACAATAACTAATCTAATAACTGACTCAGATTAAAGACTAAAACAAGTATAAAATAGCTGCTAAAATGAACACTGCTTGGGTTTCCAATCAGGGTTTCCAATCAGGGTTTTCGTTCCTCCTGAGTGAAAGAATGTTGCTTATTGAATGATCAACTTTTAGAGAAATAGTGACAGACAACGGCTAGGTTTAGACTTTTAGAATTGTTATAATTATATTCTTATGGACCATTCTCATCACCTCCTTCTCAACAGACTCTTCAGTCCAACCTAAGTTTATGTGCGGTAGTAAGCGGTATGGCCGGCGCTCCAAACCAGAGTTCATAGAGCCCATCGCAGACTGCTCAGAGGTGAGCTCAGGACAGGACCCAGAATACCATGAAGACTCCACTGTACTGAGGAAACGTGAGGTAAAAATTGAGAATTTATAATTTTTTTATTTCCCCTTTATTTAACCAGGTAGGTCAGCGGAGAACAAGTTCTCATTTACAACTGCGACCTGGCCAAGACAAAGCAAGGCAGTGCGACAAAAAACAACACAGAGTTACACATGGGATAAACAAACGTACAGTCAATAACACAATAGAAAATCTATATACAGAGTGCAAATGTAGTGCAAAATGCAGTAAGGTTAGGAAGGTAGGACAATAAATAGGCCATAGTGGTGAAATAAATTACAGATTAGCATTAACACTGGAATGATGGATGTGCAAATGATGATGTGCAAATAGAGATACTGGAGTACAAAATGAGCGGAAGTAAAAAAATTAATATGGGGATGAGGTAGTAGTGTGGTCTATTTACAGAAGGGCTGTGTACAGGTGCAGTGATCGATAAGCAGCTTTGACAGCTGATGCTTAAAGTTAGTGAGGGAGATGGGAACCTCTAGCTTCAAGGATTTTTGCAATTCGTTCCAGTCATTGGCAGCAGAGAACGGGAAGGAATGGCGGCCAAAGGAGGTTTTGGCTTTGGGGATGACCAGTGAAATATACCTGCTGGAGCGCATGCTACGGGTAGGTGTTGCTATGGTGACCAGCGAGCTGAGATAAGGCGGGGATTTACCTAATAAAGACTTATAGATGACCTGGAGCCAGTGGGTTTGGCGACGAATATGTAGTGAGGGCCAGCCAATGAGAGCATACAGGTCGCAGTGGTGGGTAGTATATGGGAATTTGGTGACAAAACGGATGGCACTGTGATAGGCTACATCCAATTTGCTGAGTAGAGTGTTGGAGGCTATTTTGTAAATGACATCACCGAAGTCAAGGATAGTAAGTTTTACAAGGGCATGTTTGGCAGCATGAGTGAAGGAGGCTTTGTTGCGAAATAGGAAGCCGATTCTAGATTTAATTTTGGATTGGAGATGGTTAATGTAAGTCTGGAAGTTGAGTTTAGTCTAACCAGACGCCTAGGTATTTGTAGTTGTCCACATATTCTAAGTCGGACCCGTCGAGAGTAGTGATGATAGTCCGGTGGGCGGGTGCGGGCAACGTTCTATTGAAGAGCATGCATTTAAGAGCAGTTGGAGGCCACGGAAGGAGTGTTGTATGGCATTGAAGCTTGTTTGAAGGTTAGTTAACACAGTGTCCAAAGAGGGGCCAGATGTATACAGAATGGTGTCGTCTGCGTAGAGATGGATCAGAGAGTCACCAGCAGCGAGAGCGACATCGTTGATGTATATAGAGAATAGGGTTGGCCCAAGAATTGAACCCTGTGGCACCCCCATAGAGACTGCCAGGGGACTGGACAGCAGGCCCTCCAATTATTACGCACTGAACTCTGTCTGAGAAGTAGTTGGAGAACCAGGCGAGGCAGTCACTTGAGAAACCAAGGCTGTTGAGTCTGCCAATAAGAATGCTGTGATTGACAGAGTTGAAAGCCTTGGCCAGGTCGATGAAGACGGCTGCACAGCACTGTCTTCTATCGATGGCGGTTATGATATCGTTAAGTACCTTGAGCATAGCTGAGGTGCACCCATGACCAGCTCGGAAACCAGATTGCATAGCAGAGAAGGTCCGGTGGGATTCAAAGAAGTCAGTGATCTGTTTATTAACTTGGCTTTCGAAGACTTTAGAAAGGCAGGGCAGGATGGATATAGGTCTGTAACAGTTTGGGTCTAGAGTGTCTCCCCCTTTGAAGAGGGGGATGACCGCGGCAGCTTTCCAATCTCTAGGGATCTCAGACGATACAAAAGAGAGGTTGAACAGGCTGGTAATAGGGGTTGCAACAATTTTGGCTGATAATATTTGGAAGAAAGGATCCAGATTGTCTAGCCCAGCAGATTTGTAGGGGTCCAGATTTAGCAGCTCTTTCAGAACATCAGCTGTCTGGATTTGGGTGAAGGAGAAGCGGGGTGGGTTTGGGCAGGTTGCTGCGGGGGGTACAGAGCTGTTGGCCGGGGTAGAGGTAGCCAGGTGGAAAGCATGGCCAGCCGTAGCAAAATGCTTGTTGAAATTTTCGATTATCGTGAATTTATCGGTGGTGACAGTGTTTCCTAGCCTCAATGCAGTGGGCAACTGGGAGGAGATGCTCTTATTCTCCATAGACTTTACAGTGTCCCAGAACTTTTTGGAGTTAGTACTACATGATGAAAATTTCTGTTTGAAAAAGCTGGCCTTTGCTTTTCTAACTGACTGTGTATATTTGTTCCTGGCTTCCCTGAAAAGTTGCATATCACGGGGGCTATTCGGTGCTAATGCAGTGCGCCACAGGATGTTTTTGTGTTGGTCAAGGGCAGTCAAGTCTGGGGTGAACCAAGGGCTATATCTATTCTAAGTTTTTTGAAAGGGGCATGCTTATTTAGGATGGTGAGGAAAGCACTTTTTAAAGAACAACCAGGCATCATCTACTGACAGGATGAGGTCAATATCCTTCCAGGATACCTGGGCCAGATTGAGTAGAAAGGCCTGCTCGCAGAAGTGTTTTAGGGAGTGTTTGACAGTGATAAGGGGTGGTCGTTTGACCGCGGACCCATTACGAACGCAGGCGATGAGGCAGTGATCGCTGAGATCCTGGTTGAAAACAGAGGAGGTGTATTTGGAGGGCAAGTTGGTCAGAATGATATCTATGATGGTGCCCATGTTTACGGATTTAGGGTTGTACCTGGTGGGTTCCTTGATAATTTGTGTGAGATTGAGGGAATCTATCTTAGATTGAAGAACAGCCGGGGCGTTAAGCATATCCCAGTTTAAATCACCTAACAGTACAAACTCTGAAGATAGATGGGGTCAATCAATTCACATATGGTGTCCAGGGCACAGCTGGGGGCTGAGGGGGGTCTGTAACAGGCAGCAACAGTGAGAGACTTATTTATGGAAAGGTGGATTTTTAAGAGTAGAAGCTCAAACTATTTGGGCACAGACCTGGACAGTATGACAAAACTCTGCAGGTTATTGTAGTTGGGGATGGAAATTTCAGAATTTTTGGTGGCCTTCCTGAGCCAGGATTCAGACACAGCTAGGACATCAGGGTTGGCGGAGTGTGCTAAATCAAACTTAGGGAGGAGGCTTCTGATGTTAACATGCAGGAAACCAAGGCTCTTACGGTTACAGAAGTCAACAAATGAGAGCGCCTGGGGAATAGGTGTAATGCTGGAAGCTACAGGACCTGGGTTTATCTCTACATCACCAGAGGAACAGAGGAGTAGAAGAATAAGTGTTCGGCTAAGGGCTTTAAGAACTGGTTGTCTAGTACGTTGGCTACATAGAATAAAAGGAGCAGATTTCTGGGCGTGGTGGAATAGGTTGAGGGCATAATGTACAGACAAGGGTATAGTAGGATGTTAGTTCAGTGGAGGTAAACCTAGGCGTTGGGTAATGAAGAGAGAGGTTGCATCTCTGGAGACACCAGTTAAGCCAGGTGAGGTCTCCGCATGTGTGGGGGGAGGAACAAAAGAGCTATCAGAGGCCAGTTGAGCAGGACTGGGGGCTCTACAGTGAAATAAAACAATAATAGCTAGCCTAAACAACAACAGACAAGGCATATTGAAATAAGAAAGTGGCGTAAAAACAAACACAGTTAATCAAGAGAGCTAAGACAACGACGGGTAATGGAGATGAATGGACAAAGAGGGTCAGATAGAGAAAAGTGATGTACTACACACAGGACCTGAGGCCTGGTAGTTAAACAGAAAGAAATACCATATAACCAAACAGTCCTGCAGGCATCAGCTGTGAAGCTGAGTAATCAGGATCCAATGAGCAGCAAAGAGGTGAGCCAGGGATCAGTTCAATGGCCATCCCAGGCATGTGCCAGCCACCATGAACTACTGGCTCTCCGTGACCACTTGGGCCTGGAGGTGAGGAAAGAGACTGTGTCCAAAATGCCCTCCATTTCTTATAGTGCATTAGATAGGGAATAGCGTGTCAGAATGAATGAATGAATAGATAGATGGATGATTTAATTAATATTCTGATAATCATCACCTAAAGTGATGATTATTCAAGTTATTCTTTAAGTACTTTCATTCAAACACACAATATACTGCAAACACACAATATACTGCAAACACACAATATACTGCAAACACACAATATACTGCAAACACACAATATACTGCAAACACACAATATACTGCAAACACACAATATACTGCAAACACACAATATACTGCAAACACACAATATACTGCAAACACACAATATACTGCAAACACACCTCTCTATCTCTCTCTCTCTCTCTCTCTCTCTCTCTCTCTCTGTCTCTCTCTCTCTTTGTCTCTCTGTCTCTCTCTCTCTTTCTCTCTCTCTCTTTCTCTCTCAGCTCTGCCAACATAGATTGGTCTCTTTTAATTCTCTGATATGGATCACCATCTTTGGGCTCACCTTTGACCTTCAGGGGTCCGTGCCATCATAATAGCTCTGTAGTCCTTTTGGTTGGACACACACACACACCAACCCCTCTAAACACACCCCCTAACCCCAGCCCACCCATCTTGTCTGCATGTTTTTAAAGGGTTGATTTTCTCACTATGAGTAAAGTTGTAATTTAGGTAACGTTATATTTTTGCTTCCACAGCGCTGGAACGTTGATGAAAGCAGTACGGACGAGTACGAGGCAGATGGTGAGTGTAAAGTAGTTGTACTCGCAATCTTAAATAGATACCCAGTTATCACAGATAGTCAGGTTTGGGGTCGGTTCCATTTCAATTTAGAAAGTAAACTGAAATGTCAATAGAATTGACCACAACCCTGATCATAGGAGTGAGACGGACACTTGTCGAGGACCAAGGTCTTAATTCAAGTCTGACTATAGTAAAACAATCTTAAAATGTCTGACTGTAGGCCAGCTGCACCCGTGGAACCCTGACGACCCCTCCACCCCGCGGGTCTCCATCGTGCCCCTGTCAGACCGCCTGGAGGACAAGTTACGACAGGCCTGTGAAGAGCTGGCTATGCCCTGGGATGGATGTGCCAGCCACCATGAACTACTGGCTCTCTGTGACCACTTGGGCCTGGAGGTGAGAAAAGACTGACGGTCCCAATTCACTCCCTTCCTCTTGGCCCTAACCCTTCCATGTTTGCAGATCTGGAAGCAATATGGAGAAACTCCACCACTACACTATTTTTGCTAGATCTGGATACTAAGGATAAGGGCCAAGGGGAAAGGGTAGGAAATGGCATACTATTAGTATAGTGCACTAGATAGGGAGGTTGGCAGGTAGCCTAGTGGTCAGAGCGTTGGGCCAAACCTGTTGACGTGTCCTTGAGCAAGGCACTTAACCCTAATTTGCTTCAGGGGCGCCGTACTACTATGGTCGTCCCTGTAGGAAGGCCGTCATTGTAAATAAGAATTTGTTCTTAACTGACTTGCCTAGTTAAATAGAGGTTAAATAAAATAAGGCTTGAGAGTCTGAGTAGATGCTGGGAAATGTTTCTAATTGTTTTGTTTTTTTCTCCAGGTGACGGAGGATGTCCTCCAGGTTGTAAATGGTGATGAGATCATGAGCGTTGAGGCGTTTGCTTCCTGGGTTCTGAACCATACCAAGCCCCCCACCCCTTTTGCCTCCACACCTTACAGACGGCTCAAAAGACTCCACTCCTCACAGGTACAAGCCCATCTTGGGTCTAATTCCATTGTTGTAGCCTCTGTCTGATGAAGGTCTCTGACTGAAACATCACTATGTTTTTAACCGTGGGTCTACAGTACTATGAACTATTATGATTTATAAGACATGTCTCACCTCACCTTCTAATCCGTGTTGTATCCTGACAGGTACTGTACCATCAAAGCCATATGTATACACATATACATACCTCTGGTTAACATAGTTTGGGGATTTCTTTTCTACTAGTTTGTCCGTCCCTTTCTGTCCCTGTCCGTCCTTGCAGCTGTTTGATGAGACTGGCCGTAGGACCAGATGTATGACCAGCACCATCAGGATGTGTCTGTTCTCCACTCTGGACGATGGGACAGGTTCCACTCCTGCTGAGGATGTCCTGGATGCCTGGATGGAGGAGGGCATCGAGAACAGCCCTGCGATACTACAGGTGATGCCATTTTTTTTGCCTATCAGACCTCTATTCAACTAGGTCTTCTCAAATACTTTGAGCGTTTTCTTAAGTCTGCCTGGAGTGCCGGATGGGCGGGGTTTGCAGTTGCCTGGTCTGCATGATATGTACAGTACCCATAATTCTCTGTTTGGAACATAATGTTGTCCCGTCTCCTTCCCAATACACAATTGAACTCTCACACTTGAGTCAAGGTTTTTTACATTTCACTGTATTTTTATATCCCCTATTTTGAGGGCTTGATATGTTGACACTGAGTGAGTATGTATGTTTGTGCTGTAGGCATTGAATTTTGACCTGAAGGGCAAAGTGAACCTCGGGAATCTGACTGTGGCTCTGGAGGAAGAGTTCCTCAAGAACAAAAATGGGATCCTCCAGGCTGCACTGGCCAGCTTTAAGGCTGAGATCAGATACCTACTGTGAGTATGAGGAGATCTCTACACTGGTGTTTAGGGTTGCACAATTCCAGTAACTTACCAAAATGTCCTGGTTTTCCAGAAATCCCAGAATCAGGAGGGAAAAGGAAATCCTGTGAATTTTGGGAAAACTCCTGGAATTTTCTAATTTAATCAAAGTTTATTGGTGGCGTACACATATTTTGCAGATGTTATTGCAGGTGAAGTGAAATGCTTATATTCCTAGCGCCAACAGTGGAGTAATAATATTTTGAGTTTTGAATTTTGCTCATAAATAATAAACCTACTGGAATACACGTCCACACAGATGCACCATACTCCAACACTTACTGGAGTACACGTCCACACAGATTCACCATACTCCAACACTTACTGGAGTACACGTCCACACAGATGCACCATACTCCAACACTTACTGGAGTACACGTCCACACAGATTCACCATACTCCAACACTTACTGGAATACACGTCCACACAGATGCACCATACTCCAACACTTACTGGAGTACACGTCCACACAGATGCACCATACTCCAACACTTACTGGAGTACACGTCCACACAGATTCACCATACTCCAACACTTACTGGAGTACACGTCCACACAGATTCACCATACTCCAACACTTACTGGAATACACGTCCACACAGATGCACCATACTCCAACACTTACTGGAGTACACGTCCACACAGATGCACCATACTCCAACACTTACTGGAGTACACGTCCACACAGATTCACCATACTCCAACACTTACTGGAGTACACGTCCACACAGATGCACCATACTCCAACACTTACTGGAGTACACGTCCACACAGATGCACCATACTCCAACACTTACTGGAGTACACGTCCACACAGATGCACCATACTCCAACACTTACTGGAGTACACGTCCACACAGATGCACCATACTCCAACACTTACTGGAGTACACGTCCACACAGATGCACCATACTCCAACACTTACTGGAGTACACGTCCACACAGATGCACCATACTCCAACACTTACTGGAGTACACGTCCACACAGATTCACCATACTCCAACACTTACTGGAATACACGTCCACACAGATGCACCATACTCCAACACTTACTGGAGTACACGTCCACACAGATGCACCATACTCCAACACTTACTGGAGTACACGTCCACACAGATTCACCATACTCCAACACTTACTGGAGTACACGTCCACACAGATTCACCATACTCCAACACTTACTGGAATACACGTCCACACAGATGCACCATACTCCAACACTTACTGGAGTACACGTCCACACAGATGCACCATACTCCAACACTTACTGGAGTACACGTCCACACAGATTCACCATACTCCAACACTTACTGGAGTACACGTCCACACAGATTCACCATACTCCAACACTTACTGGAGTACACGTCCACACAGATGCACCATACTCCAACACTTACTGGAGTACACGTCCACACAGATGCACCATACTCCAACACTTACTGGAGTACACGTCCACACAGATGCACCATACTCCAACACTTACTGGAGTACACGTCCACACAGATGCACCATACTCCAACACTTACTGGAGTACCTGTCCACACAGATGCACCATACTCCAACACTTACTGGAGTACACGTCCACACAGATGCACCATACTCCAACACTTACTGGAGTACACGTCCACACAGATGCACCATACTCCAACACTTACTACGATGTGTATAAATCTACACTGCTGCTCCTAATCTGAGTGGAATAGATAAAAACATCCTCATAGCTTCATATCATTTAAAATAGTAGATCAGTTATAGATCTTTGATTAACTTGCTGATTGTTTTTCAGGGAGCTTGTTGATCGTGAGTGCAGAGAGAAAGAGAAGATTCGTTCTGACCTGGAGAAAGCGGAAAAGTTAAAAACCCAGCTGGCTACTGAGGTGGACGAGCATCACTCTGCCATTGAACATATGAATGACCTCAACCTCTGGTAACATTCCCTCTTCCTGTGTTCTGCCTATGACCTCGTCGACCTATTCATTGATGGCTATTGGTGTTGTTTCATTTGTATTATATGTGGAGTGGAGTATGCTACTTGTAACCTGGCAATGTGTTTCTTAACTGGCTCTGAGGGGATAAAGATTTTATAAATAAAGTTGAATAAAATTGAATCGAATAGGGCCTTCAGAGTGGCGCAGCGGTCTAAGGCACTGCATTGCAGTGTTGCGATGTCACCCATAGGGCGGCGAACAATTGGCCAAGCGTCAATAGGGGAGGGTTTGGCCAGGGGGGCTTTACTTGGCTCATCGCGCTCAAAGCGACTCCTTGTGGCGGGCAGGGAGCCTGCAGGCTGACCAAGTTCGTCAGTTGAACGGAGTTTCCTCCGACACATTGGTGCAGCTGGCTTCCGGGTTAAGCGGGCAGGTCTTAAGAAGCGCGGTTTGGCGGGTCATGTTTCGGAGGACGCATGACTCGACCTTCGCCGCTCCCGAGACCGTTGGGGAGTTGCAGCGATGAGACAAGATTGTAATCACAAAATTGGTCAAATTTACAACAACAACAAAAAATTATAATAATTTGAATCGAATGGAAGGGAGTCAAATGAAATGGAATAGAATCAAATGGAATGGAATATGTTTTTCCCCTGTGTGTTTATTCCGCAGGAAGCTGAAGCAGGAACACAGGGAGAAGCTGGCTTCTGTCCAGTCAAAGCACATTAAAGAGATGGACCAGATACAGCAGCAGGCCGGTCTGCAGAGAGAGGAACTGGAGGCAGAGATGGAGAAGATCAGAGACGACAAGACCTGCCTCAGAGAATCCCTCTCACTCACTGTCAAGGTGACTAACACAGAACCCCTCTCACTCCTTGTTCAAGGTAGCAGCAAGCACAATCAGAACTTTGTTTGTGAATATTGTTTGATGTACTGCTAAACAGTGAAAGGAAAGAAAGTTCTGTTGGACCTCTAAATCAATATAGAGGCTTGGGTAGCTGGTTGGAAATACAGTGTAGACATTGTTCATGTTGTAAATGACTATTGTATCAGCAACCATCACTCCTGTGTTCCAATGGCACGTTGTGTTAGCTAATCCAAGTTTATCATTTTAAAAGGCTAATTGATCATTAGAAAACCATTTTGCAATTATGTTAGCACAGCTGAAAACTGTTGTGCTGATTAAAGAAGCAATAAAACTGGCCTTCTTTAGACTAGTTGTGTATCTGGAACATCAGCATTTGTGTGTTCGATTAGAGGCTCAAAATGGCCAGAAACAAAGAACCTTCTTCTGAAACTCGTCAGTCTATTCTTGTTCTGAGAAATGAAGGCTATTCCATGTGAGAAATTGCCAAGAACCTGAAGAGCTCATACAACGCTGTGTACTACTCCCTTCACAGAACAGAGCAAACTGGCTCTAACCAGAATAGAAAGAGGAGTGGGAGGCCCCGGTGCACAACTGAGCAAGAGGACAAGTACATTAGAGTGTCTAGTTTGAGAAACAGACGCCTCACAAGTCCTAAACTGGCAGCTTCATTAAATAGTACCTGCAAAACACCAGTCTCAACGTCAACAGTGAAGAGGCGACTCTGGGATGCTGGCATCTAGGCAGAGTTGCAAAGAAAAAGCCATATCTCAGACTGGCCAATATAAAGAAAATATTAAGATGGGCAAAAGAGCACAGACACTGGACAGAGGAAGATATGCTATTACCTGGTACTCCCTGTATACAGCCTTGGTATTACCTGGTACTCCCTGTATACAGCCTTGGTATTACCTGATACTCCCTGTATACAGCCATGGTATTACCTGGTACTCCCTGTATACAGCCATGGTATTACCTGGTACTCCCTGTATACAGCCATGGTATTACCTGGTACTCCCTGTATACAGCCATGGTATTACCTGGTACTCCCTGTATACAGCCTTGGTATTACCTGGTACTCCCTGTATACAGCCTTGGTATTACCTGGTACTCCCTGTATACAGCCTTGGTATTACCTGGTACTCCCTGTATACAGCCTTGGTATTACCTGGTACTCCCTGTATACAGCCCTGGTATTACCTGGTACTCCCTGTATACAGCCCTGGTATTACCTGGTACTCCCTGTATACAGCCTTGGTATTACCTGGTACTCCCTGTATACAGCCTTGGTATTACCTGGTACTCCCTGTATACAGCCCTGGTATTACCTGGTACTCCCTGTATACAGCCTTGGTATTACCTGGTACTCCCTGTATACAGCCTTGGTATTACCTGGTACTCCCTGTATACAGCCCTGGTATTACCTGGTACTCCCTGTATACAGCCATGGTATTACCTGGTACTCCCTGTATACAGCCTTGGTATTACCTGGTACTCCCTGTATACAGCCCTGGTATTACCTGGTACTCCCTGTATACAGCCTTGGTATTACCTGGTACTCCCTGTATACAGCCATGGTATTACCTGGTACTCCCTGTATACAGCCATGGTATTACCTGGTACTCCCTGTATACAGCCCTGGTATTACCTGGTACTCCCTGTATACAGCCATGGTATTACCTGGTACTCCCTGTATACAGCCTTGGTATTACCTGGTACTCCCTGTATACAGCCCTGGTATTACCTGGTACTCCCTGTATACAGCCCTGGTATTACCTGGTACTCCCTGTATACAGCCATGGTATTACCTGGTACTCCCTGTATACAGCCTTGGTATTACCTGGTACTCCCTGTATACAGCCCTGGTATTACCTGGTACTCCCTGTATACAGCCATGGTATTACCTGGTACTCCCTGTATACAGCCCTGGTATTACCTGGTACTCCCTGTATACAGCCCTGGTATTACCTGGTACTCCCTGTATACAGCCCTGGTATTTTTAATTGTTGTTATTATTATTCACTGTGTATTTATCTTAATCTTTCCACCATTGGCAAAGGACCCCTAAGTAAGCATTTCACTTTTAGTCTACATCTGTTTTCAAAGCGTCTGACAAAAATTAAATATTTAATTTGAACCCTCACTTTAACTTTAACTTGAGGAGAGGAGCCGTCTGGAGATGGAGCTGCTGGACAGCACTGAGAAACTGGTGGAGGCAGAAAGCCAGGTCCGCAAACTGCAGAGTAACCTGGATAACATCCTGGAGGAAAAGGTAATAGGTCATTCTAACCTACGGTACTGTGTATTAACATGAACGTCCAGCCAAAACAGCAGTATTGTGTATTAACATGAACGTCCAGCCAAAACAGCAGTATTGTGTATTGACATGAACGTCCAGCCAAAACAGCAGTATTGTGTATTGACATGAACGTCCAGCCAAAACAGCAGTATTGTATATTAACATGAACGTCCAGCCAAAACAGCAGTATTGTGTATTGACATGAACGTCCAGCCAAAACAGCAGTATTGTGTATTGACATGAACGTCCAGCCAAAACAGCAGTATTGTGTATTGACATGAACGTCCAGCCAAAACAGCAGTATTGTGTATTGACATGAACGTCCAGCCAAAACAGCAGTATTGTGTATTGACATGAACGTCCAGCCAAAACAGCAGTATTGTGTATTGACATGAACGTCCAGCCAAAACAGCAGTATTGTGTATTGACATGAACGTCCAGCCAAAACAGCAGTATTGTGTATTGACATGAACGTCCAGCCAAAACAGCAGTATTGTGTATTGACATGAACGTCCAGCCAAAACAGCAGTATTGTGTATTAACATGAACGTCCAGCCAAAACAGCAGTATTGTGTATTAACATGAACGTCCAGCCAAAACAGCAGTATTGTATATTGACATGAACGTCCAGCCAAAACAGCAGTATTGTATATTAACATGAACGTCCAGCCAAAACAGCAGTATTGTATATTGACATGAACGTCCAGCCAAAACAGCAGTATTGTGTATTAACATGAACGTCCAGCCAAAACAGCAGTATTGTATATTGACATGAACGTCCAGCCAAAACAGCAGTATTGTATATTAACATGAACGTCCAGCCAAAACAGCAGTATTGTATATTGACATGAACGTCCAGCCAAAACAGCAGTATTGTATATTAACATGAACGTCCAGCCAAAACAGCAGTATTGTATATTGACATGAACGTCCAGCCAAAACAGCAGTATTGTATATTGACATGAACGTCCAGCCAAAACAGCAGTATTGTATATTGACATGAACGTCCAGCCAAAACAGCAGTATTGTATATTAACATGAACGTCCAGCCAAAACAGCAGTATTGTATATTGACATGAACGTCCAGCCAAAACAGCAGTATTGTATATTGACATGAACGTCCAGCCAAAACAGCAGTATTGTGTATTGACATGAACGTCCAGCCAAAACAGCAGTATTGTGTATTAACATGAACGTCCAGCCAAAACAGCAGTACTGTGTATTGACATGAACGTCCAGCCAAAACAGCAGTATTGTATATTAACATGAACGTCCAGCCAAAACAGCAGTATTGTGTATTGACATGAACGTCCAGCCAAAACAGCAGTATTGTGTATTGACATGAACGTCCAGCCAAAACAGCAGTATTGTGTATTGACATGAACGTCCAGCCAAAACAGCAGTATTGTGTATTAACATGAACGTCCAGCCAAAACAGCAGTATTGTGTATTGACATGAACGTCCAGCCAAAACAGCAGTATTGTGTATTGACATGAACGTCCAGCCAAAACAGCAGTATTGTGTATTAACATGAACGTCCAGCCAAAACGGCAGTATTGTGTATTGACATGAACGTCCAGCCAAAACGGCAGTATTGTGTATTGACATGAACGTCCAGCCAAAACAGCAGTATTGTATATTGACATGAACGTCCAGCCAAAACAGCAGTATTGTATATTGACATGAACGTCCAGCCAAAACAGCAGTATTGTGTATTGACATGAACGTCCAGCCAAAACAGCAGTATTGTGTATTGACATGAACGTCCAGCCAAAACAGCAGTATTGTGTATTGACATGAACGTCCAGCCAAAACAGCAGTATTGTGTATTGACATGAACGTCCAGCCAAAACAGCAGTATTGTGTATTAACATGAACGTCCAGCCAAAACAGCAGTATTGTGTATTGACATGAACGTCCAGCCAAAACAGCAGTATTGTGTATTGACATGAACGTCCAGCCAAAACAGCAGTATTGTGTATTGACATGAACGTCCAGCCAAAACAGCAGTATTGTGTATTGACATGAACGTCCAGCCAAAACAGCAGTATTGTGTATTAACATGAACGTCCAGCCAAAACAGCAGTATTGTGTATTGACATGAACGTCCAGCCAAAACAGCAGTATTGTGTATTGACATGAACGTCCAGCCAAAACAGCAGTATTGTGTATTGACATGAACGTCCAGCCAAAACAGCAGTATTGTGTATTGACATGAACGTCCAGCCAAAACAGCAGTATTGTGTATTGACATGAACGTCCAGCCAAAACAGCAGTATTGTGTATTGACATGAACGTCCAGCCAAAACAGCAGTATTGTGTATTGACATGAACGTCCAGCCAAAACAGCAGTATTGTGTATTGACATGAACGTCCAGCCAAAACAGCAGTATTGTGTATTGACATGAACGTCCAGCCAAAACAGCAGTCGTAAAGAGCACGTTTAAGTTTAGCGGTTGTAAAGAGCACGTTTTAAGAATATATACGTATGTACTGTAGTAGATCTCCATGGTAATCTGATATCACACGTTTTTCAGTTCTGACTAATGGAGTGAGGATGTATATCTGGCTAATGGAGTGAGGATGTATATCTGGCTTATGGAGTGAGGATGTATATCTGGCTTATGGAGTGAGGATGTATATCTGGCTAATGGAGTGAGGATGTATATCTGGCTAATGGAATGAGGATGTATATCTATTCTGAAGTACAAGTATCTGTCCCTATGAACCCCTTGGTGTTGGTTCTGTTTGCTCAGTTTGGGGACCTGGACCCAGGCAGTGCAGAGTTCTTCTTCCAGGAGGAGCGTCTCAGACGGCTACGCAGCAGCTATGAGGAACAGTGCCGGGTAATATCTCTCACTGGAACCAATCAATCATCACCTGTAACCATACTACTTCAGAGGTATGTTGCCGGTTTTAAATACAAATATCTCTGTTTTTACTGATTTATTGTGAATGTGTGTGTTTGTTTGTGGCAGGAGCTGCAGGATCGCATTGATGAGCTTCAAGCAGAGCTGCAGGAGTACCACAACCTGGGCCGCACCTCTCAGCTCTGTCTCAAACCCTCTCTCTCTGAGGAGCTGGAAAGTAAGAGTCCTGGCATGGAGTCGGACCCAGGTACATTGAAGCAAAACATTGGTTTGAACTCATTATGTGACTGACTGCCTTGATTCAGTCTTATGTAGCAAATAAAAGACCCAGAGCTACAAAATGGTAAATCATTCACTACAGTTAAGGAACAACGGGAAAGTAATTCTGCTTTGAAAGTTTATAAACTTGTAACCCCACGTTTGAGAAAATGGCCCATGAATGTTTTGGTACACCTACTGGAGACTCTTCTTTGTCTACACCCATTCAGCATCGTTCACACCCTCTTAAGCCTTAGTCCCACCCTTCTCGTTTTGTTCTCGGGGGGTTCAGAGCACACACTGGATGCTCTGGCCCAGGAGTAGGGTTGTGTTCTGACCTCACAACGGCAGTCAAGCACCAAAGTTAACTGGCTAACATTGGCTAGCTTGATAGCTACTTCCAGACACTAAAGTCACCCTATTTCCAATGTAGTGCACTTCTTATACATGTATCTCCATGTCCAGATTAACTAACGTCTTCTCTGAAAGTCATAGGGCGTGTCTGGGGATATCTGTTTGAGGAAGGCGTGTAGAATCACTAATCTTGATCACATAATGAGTAGTTATTTAGATGCAAGGGGATTTTTAGATCAGTGATTTTGCCCAGTACATCAGCAACGTAGTGAAAGAAGCACATTGATTAGCTAAAGAACATGAGAGCTTGTTAGTAGTTCCTTCCTCACCTGTCTGAGGAGGACTGGCCACCCCTCAGAGCCTGGTTCCTCTGGTCTACCCAGTACAGCCAGAGGAGGACTGGCCACCCCTCAGAGCCTGGTTCCTCTGGTCTACCCAGTACAGCCAGAGGAGGACTAGCCACCCCTCAGAGCCTGGTTCCTCTCTAGGTTTCTTCCTATTTTCCTTCCTTCGAGGGAGTTTATCCTGGCCACTGTGCTTCTGCATTGCTTGTTTGAGGTTTTATGCCGGGTATCTGTAAACGACTTTGTGACAACTGCTGATGGGGAAAAAAGCTTTCTAAATACATTTTGATTGTCTCCAGGACTGGGCTCGGAGAAGGGCCAGCCGTTGTTCAACATGAGCCTGGAGGCAGAGATTATGCTGGAGCAGCTGAAAGAGAAGCACCTCCGAGACATGGAGGATCTACAGGCTCAGCTGGAGAGCAAGGTGACACTTGCATATTTAGCAGTGTTTCAACAATATTCCTAAAGCAATCCATGTTTCACTGTGCCATGTTTACCTTATCAGAGACAGATTTGGTGATTAGCTAGATGGGACAGTTCCACTCCTTTCGTATTGTTTGTGCTTTTATTTAATGGGCGGCAGGTCGCCTAGCGGTTAGAGTGTTGGGCCAGTAACCGACAGGTAGCCTAGCGGTAGGTAGCAGCAGGTAGCCTAGCGGTTAGAGTGTTGGGCCAGTAACCGACAGGTAGCCTAGCGGTAGGTAGCAGCAGGTAGCCTAGCGGTTAGAGTGTTGGGCCAGTAACCGACAGGTAGCCTAGCGGTAGGTAGCAGCAGGTAGCCTAGCGGTTAGAGTGTTGGGCCAGTAACCGACAGGTAGCCTAGCGGTAGGTAGCAGCAGGTAGCCTAGCGGTTAGAGTGTTGGGCCAGTAACCGACAGGTAGCCTAGCGGTTAGAGTGTTGGGCCAGTAACCGACAGGTAGCCTAGCGGTAGGTAGCAGCAGGTAGCCTAGCGGTTAGAGTGTTGGGCCAGTAACCGACAGGTAGCCTAGCGGTTAGAGTGTTGGGCCAGTAACCGACAGGTAGCCTAGCGGTAGGTAGCAGCAGGTAGCCTAGCGGTTAGAGTGTTGGGCCAGTAACCGACAGGTAGCCTAGCGGTAGGTAGCAGCAGGTAGCCTAGCGGTTAGAGTGTTGGGCCAGTAACCGACAGGTAGCCTAGCGGTTAGAGTGTTGGGCCAGTAACCGACAGGTAGCCTAGCGGTAGGTAGCAGCAGGTAGCCTAGCGGTTAGAGTGTTGGGCCAGTAACCGACAGGTAGCCTAGCGGTTAGAGTGTTGGGCCAGTAACCGACAGGTAGCCTAGCGGTTAGAGTGTTGGGCCAGTAACCGAAAGGTCACTGGTTCAAATACCCGAGCCAGCTAGGTGAAAAAAAACCTGTCTGTGTCCTTGAGCAAGGCGCTTAACTCTAATTTGCTCCAGGGGCTGACCCTGTAGGTAGGCTGTCATTGTAAATAAGAATCTGTTCTTAACTGACTTGCCTATTTAAAGGTAAAATACAATATTGAACAGAAGACATTCGTAGTAGAGGAACACAGTCAAAGGGCAGTGGATCGGATTCGAACCCACGTGTGTGTGTGTGTGTGTGTGTGTGTGTGTGTGTGTGTGTGTGTGTGTGTGTGTGTGTGTGTGTGTGTGTGTGTGTGTGTGTGTGTGTGTGTGTGCGCCAGGGTCAGCGGCTCTAACCACAGACCTGGGCCACGCAGACCACACTGTGCAATGATTTGTTCTGATATAGTTGGATATGATTTTCATTGCAGGTGAGTGAATTTGACCAGAAGGTGGAGGAGCAGAAGGCAGACCTGGAGGCCCAGAAGGCAGCATTGTCTCTGCAGTACATGGAGGAGATCCATGCTCTACAGGCGGAGATGGCCAGCAGCCAGAACCAAGCCCTGGAACTCAAGGCCTGGCTAGAGCAGGCAGAAGAGGAGCGGGCTTACCTGGAGCAGAGGCAGGCTGGGGAGAGGGAAGAGCTGGAGAACCAGCAAGATGAGGAAGTGAGTAGAGGACTGTGTGGCTCAGTTGGTAAAAGCATGGCACTTGCAGGGAATTGTTGGTGCGATTCCTGCTGGGGCCACCCATACGAAAATGTATGCACTCAGTGATGTAAGTTGCTTTGGATGAAAGAGTCCGCTAAATGGCATATATATATTATATTATATTACATTTTGTTATATTAGGTGAGCGGCCTGAAGCAGGAGCTCCTAGAGGCCCACACCCAGGCTGCCGACTTGGAGGAGCAGCTGAAGGTTCTGGAGGAGCAGCTGAAGGGTCTGGAGGAGCGACATGCCGTGGAACTCAACAAGCTGGACGAAGAGCACAAAGAGATCCTTTTGACCAGGATGGAAGAAGAGCGGGGGAAGCTACAGGAGGCGAGGGCAGAGGTGGAGAGGAGGCTGTCAGCGGAGGTGGAGAGGAGGCTGTCAGCGGAGGTGGAGAGGAGGCTGTCAGCGGAGGTGGAGAGGAGGCTGTCAGCGGAGGTGGAGAGGAGGCTGTCAGCAGAGGTGGAGAGGAGGCTGTCAGCAGAGGTGGAGAGGAGGCTGTCAGCAGAGGTGGAGAGGAGGCTGTCAGCGGAGTGGGAGAGGAAGAAGGTGGAGTTACAGCAGACCCACGAGGAGACAGTGAAGGCTAGGATAGAGGATGTGAGACTCATGGAGGAGGGGGAGAGGAAGAAGGCTCAGTTGGACAAGCAGAGTAATGAGTTGCTGCAGACCACATTAGAGGAGGCCATGTTAAGACTAGTCAAGGAGCAGGAGAAGGAGGCCAGGCTCACTGAGCAGTGGGAGCTGGAACGAGCTCGGCTCCAGCAGTGTCATGAGGCGGCTCTCCTCACCAGGTTAGCCGAGGGGCGCCTGAAGCAGCAGGAGGAGACTGAGAGGAGGCTGAGGGAGGACTGGGACAGGGAGAGACTCCAGCTGGAGGAGGACTATGAGGGGATGCTTCAGGAGCAGCTGCAGCAGGAGAGGGAGAGGCTGGCTGGGGAGAAGGAGGAGGTGGAGAAGAGGCTGGAGCAGATGATTGAGGAGGAGAAGGAGAGGCTAAAGGAGGCCCACAGACAGGCCATGCAGGAAGTGAGTGCCAAACACAGTGAGGAGAGAGAACAGATCAGCCGTCTACTGGATCAACTGCTGGAGGACATCGCTGATAAAAGGTAAGACTATCTAACTGTAATGAAATCAGCTTTTATGTCCCAGCATTGACAATTTGTCCATTAAAAACCTGCATTCCTTATGAAACCTTAATGTTTTCTTAATGTCAGTGAAGATCCCCAAGAACACAGTGGCCTCCATCATTCTTAAATGGAAGAAGTTTTGAACCACCAAGACTCTTCCTAGAGCTGGCCGCCCGACCAAACTGAGCAATCATGGGGAGAAGGGCCTTGGTCAGGGAGGTGACCAAGAACCCGATGGTCACTCTGAGAGAGCTACAGAGTTCCTCTGTAGAGATGGGAGAACCTTCCAGAAGAACAACCATCTCTGCAGCACCACTAATCAGGCCTTTATGGTAAAGTGGCCAGACGGAAGATACTCCTCAGTAAAAGGCATATGATAGCCCGCTTGGAGTTCGCCAAAAGGCACCTAAAGACTCTCAGATCATGAGAAACAAGATTCTCTGGTCTGATGAAACCAAGATTGAACTCTTCAAATCAAATCTAATCTGGGGTGCATTTGTTTTTTCCCCCTAGTACGCGCCCCTGGTGTAGTGGAGGTTAAACGCAAGTAAATGCAGTTAACCCACTTTTTATTTATTTATTTTTTCTGGGGGGCCCAACAGTTTTACCCACCTTTTGTCAAAAAATGCATTGAAAGTATAGGAAGCCTTACGTTTTTCACCACAACTGGTGATCAGTTTATTCACCAAATTTTTTAACCACTACATCACTGGTAGCACTTACACACCGGATTCAACTAATCAGCTCATCAAGCCTTTGATTAGTGGAATGAGCAGGTGTGTTAGTGGACCCCTTTGGGTCCCTAGGACCAGTATTAAGAAACCCTGATGTAGATTATTGAAGCCTGTAGTATGGTACAGCTATTTCTTTTCATTTCATTGGGTCGTTGAGGTCACACTTTCTTCTCCCTTATCTTAGCTTGAAACTGGAGCATTTCAGGAAGGAGAAGATTTCTGCGCAAAAGAAGGCTGAGAGTTTCAAGAGGCAGGTAGGACGAGAGTAAACCAACCAACTTTATTATCTATGTTAACTTTAACCTGGTTCTAGGGGCTGGCTTAAGACAGCTGTTCCTTTGTGCCAACACGGGTAGTAAATGGCAGTCTGATGAATCTACGCGTGTCAGAAAAGGTGCCCCTTTCTCTACTCTATATAGTGAACTGCTTTTGACCAGGGAATAGGGTACAGGGTACAGGCCCCGGTTAGAAGGTAGTGCATTATATACAGTTGAAGTCGGAAGTTTACATACACCTTAGCCAAATACATTTAAACTCAGTTTTTCACAATTCCTGACATTTAATCCTAGTAAAAATTCCCTGTCTTAGGTCAGTTAGGATCACCACTTTATTTTAAGATTGTGAAATGTCAGAATAATAGTAGAGATTTATTTCAGCTTTTCTTTCTTTCATCACATTCCCAGTGGGTCAGAAGTTGACATACACTCAATTAGTATTTGGTAGCATTGCCTTCAAATTGTTTAACTTGGGTCAAATGTTTCAGGTAGCCTTCCACAAGCGTCCCACAATAAGTTGGGTGAATTTTGACCCATTCCTCCTGACAGAACTGGTGTAACTGAGTCAGGTTTGTAGGCCTCCTTGCTTGCACACGCTATTTCAATTCTGCCCACAAATTTTCTATAGGATTGAGGTCAGGGCTTTGTGATGGCCACTCCAATACCTTGACTTTGTTGTCCTTAAGCCATTTTGCCACAACTTTGGAAGTATGCTTGGGGTCATTGTCCATTTGGAAGACCCATTTGCGGCCAAGCTTTAACTTCCTGACTGATGTCTTGAGATGTTTCTTCAATATATCCACATAATTTTCCTTCCTCATGATGCCATCTATTTTGTGAAGTGCACCAGTCCCTCCTGCAGCAAAGCACCCCCACAACATGATCCTGCCACCCCCGTGCTTCACGGTTGGGATGGTGTTCTTCGGCTTGCAAGCCTCCCCCTTTTTCCTCCAAACATAACGATGGTCATTATGGCCAACCAATTCTATTTTTGTTTCATCAGACCAGAGGACATTTCTACAAAAAGTATGATCTTTGTCCCCATGTGCAGTTGCAAACCGTAGTCTGGGTTTTTCATGACGTTTTTGGAGCAGTGGCTTCTTCCTTGCTGAGCAGCCGATATAGGACTCGTTTTACTGTGGATATAAATACTTTTGTACCTGTTTCCTCCAGCATCTTCACAAGGTCCTTTGCTGTTGTTCTAGGAATGCTTTGCACTTTTCGCACCAAAGTACGTTCATCTCTAGGAGACCGAACGAGTCTCCTTCCTGAGCGGTATGACGGCTGGATGGTCCCATGGTGTTTATACTTATATACTATTGTTTGTACAGATGAACGTGGTACCTTCAGGCATTTGGAAATTGCTCCCAAGGATGAACCAGACGTGTGAAGGTCTTTCTGAGGTCTTGGTTGATTTATTTTGATTTTCCCATTATGTCGAGCAAAGAGGCACTGAGTTTGAAGGTAGACCTTGAAATACATCCACAGATACACCTCCAATTTACTCAAATTGTCATTTTCTGGAATTTTCCAAGCTGTTTAAAGACACAGTCAACTTAGTGCAGGGATCTTCAACCGGGGGTCCGCGACTCCTAGGGGGTCCGTGGGGGTACTGCAGGGGGTCCCCCAATTTTTTTTAAATCAAATACATTTAATTGGGGGAATTCTTTTTTGGTGGGGGAGAAGAATATTGAGTAAATTTCAAGCATTAATAGGCAATAAGCTACTTAAAAAAATATATATATATTCCCATGATACCACGGGCGATTGCCAACCGCCTTTAAAAAAAAAAGAAGACGTTGCTAATTTTAACCGCCAATAAATAAAAAGCTGGAAAGGAAATAATAGACCTAAATTAGGTTGTTATAACAATGGATCGCTTTGTAACAAAAAGGCCTCGAGCTCTGAACCCGAACGCTAAAGTTACTCCTTCCACCTCGTCCGAGGCCACAAACGATAGTGTCACGGCTCCACCTGCTCCAGAGGCACCTGCCTCAGCGGGAAAGGGTAAGCGTAAGAGAGAGAAGTCCCCGAAAATATTCAGAAACCTACCTAAAGTTTGGATTTACCTTCAAAGGAATTGAATTGCCGATGTGCCTTATTTGTGCAGCAACTCTCTCAAATGAAGGCATGAAGTCATCAAAGCTGCAACGACACTTGGAGACTAATAATGGCCACTTGAAAGATAAACAGCTGGAATATTTTCAGACTTGTCTGCAGTCACTCCAAGGCCAACAGACAATGATGAGGAAATCAGCGAAAGTTGGAGAGCTCACTTTGAAAGCCTCCTATCAAGTTGCTCTTCGCATCGCTCAATGTAAAAAAAAACGTATACAATTACGGAAGATCCTCTTGGGATTTGTGCGTTTTGTTGACCAAAATTTATTAAGATTTATAAGAAGCTCCATGAAGCAACAACAAGCTCTGAAATTTAAGTGAATGATGACTTTTTGTTGCGTGTGTTGCGGTGTGTGTACTGACGGTGCGCGCTATGACTGGTCAGAAAAGTGGACTGATGGCGCTTATCAAAAAAGTCGCCCCAAAAGTTATGTGGATTCACTGCATGTTACACAGAGAATCTCTCGCTGCCAAAGAAATGAGTGCGGACTTTGCTCACGTTATGGACACTGTTGTGAAGACTGTCAATGTGGTGAAGAAGAGTGCCTTGCAAACGCGCCTCTTTGCTGCGCTCTGCGACGCTACGGAAGAGGGTCACGATGCGCTCCTGTACCATTCCGAGATCAGATGGCTTTCTCGTGGATCAGTGTTGGCCCGTGTGTTGGAGTTACGCACAGCTATTCACAAGTTTCTAGCTGGCCAAAACAGCGTGGAGCTGGCTGCACATTTCAATGACCATGTCTGCCTCACTAAACTGGCATATCTTGTGGATATTTTCTCAGAGTTGAACAAACTGAACAGTTCCATGCAGGGCCGTAATGCACATGCCATTCTGCTGTATGATAAGATGGAAAGCTTTCTGAAGAAAACAACGAGATGGAGAGAGCGAATCAGGGAAGGTAACTTTTCTATGCTTCTGTCAGTGAAGGAGTTGGTTGATTCTGCAGTGCTTTCGCCTGAAGTGAAACACGCAATTATTGGACACTTGGAGGCACTCAAGTCAATTTGGAAAGTACTTTTCTGAGGCCATATCTTGTCCCTTTGTCCTGGAGAAGGGACAATATATGGATACAGTTTCCATTCAAAGACAAAGCATATGACAGCTCAAACTTGACAGCCTCTGAGGAAGATCAGGATATAGAGCTGTGCACAGACAGCATGCACAAGAATGTGTATGAGTCAAGGCCTGCTCACTGCAAAGGCAATGCTGAGCCTTTTGCCTTTTGCAACAACATATCTTTGTGAAAGTGGATTTTCCTCCCTCACCTACCTGAAGAGTAAACACCACTCTGCCTGACAACCTCTATCTCCCCCAGAATAGAGCAGCTGTGTGCTACCCACCAGGGCCAGTCATCTCACTAAGGTAGGCCTATGTGTCATCCATAAGATAAATAAACCCTAATGTAAACCTCATCATTATTAATAATAATAATAAACAAAAGTTTCATCAAACATAATAATTGAGTATATAAATAGGTTAAAAAAGGGATTACAATTATTTGGCCAATAACAAAAACCAATAATAGTTCTGTATAACTGAGTACAAAGTAGGTTAAAAGAGGTGATTAAATATGTCAGTTACTGTTGGTGTACGGCCAGGCTTAAAACGCAACAACTTTTTGTTGTTAATCTGGGGGTCCCTGTGATATTTCTCTATCGGCCAAGGGGTCCCTGGGCTGAAAAAGTATGTCAACTTCTGACCCACTGGAATTGTGATACAGTGAATAACTTGTCATGCACAAAGTAGATGCCAAAACTATAGTTTGTTAACATGAAATCTGTGGAGTGGTTGAAAAATGAGTTTTGATGACTTCAACCTAAGTGTATGTAAACTTCCGACTTCAAGTGTATATGGTGCCATTTGGGACAACCCCTAAATCTGCATTTCCTCTGTAGATCTCGGCGCTTTGTCTCCGCGGTCAGCAGCTGGAGGATGAGAACGGGCTGCTGTCGGAGAAGAACGCCCAGAACGCAGCAGGAGTGGAGGGGTTGAGCCAACAGCTGGGTGAACTGCTCAGACAGAGTGAGAGACAGGAGGCTGTCAGAGACCAGCAACGCACTGTTGTACCAGAGGATGACAGGACCAAGGTATAGGATGCCGTAGTTGTTTTAAAGGGATGGTTCAGGATGTTGGCAGTGAAGCCCTTTATCTACTTCCCCAGTCAGATGAACTCATGGCTGGATAAAGTGACCAAGGGGACAGTTGAAATCGCAGATGGGGAACAATTTTGGGGGTTATTTTGGCAATGGAGCCCTTTATCTACTGGCCCAGAGTGAGATGGACTTGTGCATACCATTTTTATGCTAGGTAAGCATTGGCTTGTTAAACTACTTCTAACTTCCTTCATACTGGACTCAGACATAACATTTTTATCCATGAGTTCTATTGAATTCTGCTTATCACGCTATACCACAATAAACACAGTTTAAGACTCAGATCATGGATTGAGTGCTGTTTAAGTGACAGGTTGGTGTGAAATCTGTAGCCGATCTCTGCTGCCCTGTATCAGCACGATGGACAGTCCCTACACACAAAGCAAGGCCGTTCTGGTAATGAATATAGGCTATAAGATGGGGTGTTTAATTTATTCCAAACATCTTATGTGAATGCAGCTGTACACCATAATGCTTGTTCGAGCTAAATAGGCTATGGCTAATAACGCTAAGAAGCTAACTGAACTCTGTAGTGGTGGGGCGTGAGGCAGAGTTGAGTGAAACAAATCAAATATTACAGGTGGAGGTGGTCACGTTCTTCACTTAGCCTATCACAAAGGAGTACTACCTAACCGCCCCTACATGTCCATGGTGCTGACACAGCGCAGTGGAGGTACAGATTGTGCACCAACCTGTCACTCAATCGTTTTTTCTATTGGGACAGAAAACTAAAACTGAGGGGGCTGAAGTTTCAACTGAGGGGGTCAGGTCCGACTCGTGGAGCCAGGTCCAGTATGAAGGAAGTTAGAAGTAGTTTAACAAGCTAATTCTTATCTAGCATAAAAATGGTATGCACGAGTCCATCTTACTCCAGGTCAGTGTATATAAAGGGCTCCATTGCCAAAATCCCGAACAATCCCTTTAAGACTTTTGATTTTAGTCATGGCTCGATTCCTCCTCGTTCCTCTTCCTCAAAATTCATTGGAAAAGAAGATGAAATGTCCCTGCCCTCTGCTTTCTTCTCCGATGCGTTTTGAGTAGGAGATGAGAGCGGACTGGATTAATTGAGAAAACGCCTTTGTGGTCCCGATGACTTGTTCTCCTGTGTCAGATGGCAGTGTGTGTGTCTGCCCTGGAGGCAGAGCTGACCAGCGCTGTGGAGGGGACTGTACTACTACAACAGGACAAGGCCCAGCTGCTGCTGCAACTCAACACCCTCAGAGATAAGGTGAGACATGAGCTGTTAACATTATGTAGTACAAGCAAATATAATCATCATATAACTTATCATTTGTATTTAATGAAACCTTTATTTATCCATGTTAGTTTAGTACTAGCAGTGTCTGTGTATTCTATACAGTATGTTAAATGTAGGTGTATAGGGGGTTAAGGTACATTATGTTCACACTGGTGATATGGTACATACAACCACACTCCTCCTCGCTATGTCCATCTGTAGGTGGTTAAGATGGGGGCTGTAGGGTAGAAGGATTACTGTTATACTATTCCCGGTATTCCTTAAAGAGGTCGGGTTTCAAGTGTCTCCGGAAGGTGGTCAGTGACTCCGCTGTCCTGGCGTCGTGGGGGAGCTTGTTCCACCATTGGGGTGCTAAAGCAGTGAATAGCTTTGACTGGGATGAGTCCCAACTGTGCTTCCGTAGAGGTAGGGGGGCTAGCAGGCCAGAGGTGAAGGAACGTAGTGCCCTCGTTTAGGTGTAGGGTCCGATCAGGGAAGGAGGTGCCGTTCCCCACACAGCTCCGTAGGGAAGCACCATGGTTTTGTAGTAGAAGCTTCAACTGGAAGCCAGTGGAGTGACCACTTATGACATTACACTTTCATTCAATATCATCATCAATTATAATGTACAGTATGTTCTATGTGTCAAGACAAAGACACATTTCAACATTGCAGGGACGTTTCTAATTAATTATGCAAAATTCACTGTACTTCTATGACAACTGTTGATGGTGTGTTTAGTCAATGTGCTTTGCAGTGTGTCAGTCAGCATTCATGCAGAATTCTGGTAAGTTTCCAAGAAATTCTGGTTGGAGGATTCCTGAATCACAAGGGAATAATCAGGAAAAACGGATTCCTCCAACCAGGATTTCTGGAAAAACGGGGGAATTTAAGGAAAGTTATCTATATGTTGCAGCCTATGCATGACTAAGGTGGTCTCTTTCAGACCCAGCTGTTGGAGGAAAGTCTCCAATCTGTTAACCTCCAGAGCGCCCGGCTCAAGTCAGACCTCCGCTTGTCACAGCAAGAGAAGGACGCCCTCAAACAGGAAGTGATGACACTGCACAAACAGCTGCAAAACGGCAACGATAAGGTGAGGCCTTCTGATGAAACGCTGATTGGTTGGTTGATAAGTTGATTGGCTGGCTACAGGTTGGTCCGTTCTAGTCATTCTATTTCTATAATTACTATAACGAATGGTCGGTTGGTATAGAAATACTAAAACAAACATCCAGTCAAATTGCTTTTTCCCTTTCTGTGGGTCAGCTGATTTGTTATTGTGACCTCTGACATTGTATGTGTTTTCCTGAATCAGAACCAGGTTCTGGAGATGGCCCTGCACTCCAGCAGGTACCAGAGCCAGCACAGGAAGCTGTACCGGGATGAGCTGGCCAGGCTGGTGGAACAGGAGAAGCTGAAACAGGAGATCGAGAGGCTGACCATTGAGCTCCACAACGCCAAGGGTGACCACCACCACACCAGGGAAAAGGTGAGATTACAGAGGAATGAATGGATGGATGGATGGATGTGACAGACTCATTCATCCATTAAACAAAATATAATCAAATCTGACTTGATGTCTCAAGGTTTTTGAGGTTCAGAGGACAGCACTACACCTAGGGCTGTTCCGGTGACCATATTACCGCCACATCAGCGGTCACGAGTCAAGAAAACAGTCACATTTAGTCACGTAATTAGGCTTCTCCAAGCTCTGATGCTACTGCTGGTCATTAGTAGTCTACCAAACTTGATAACTGTCTGGTACTCAGCACTCTATTGTCCCTCTAATCACTCTGACATCAATGCAAATGTATTCAAAAATCTATTCAAACACTTCATGAGAGCCCATGAGCTCATGTTGTGTAACATTTCTATAGGCTATGCAATTGCATGAGAAAACAGAGTGATGGCCTCTACTAAAAAGAGGAGGATCCCATCAGCTTTCTATAGACTAGGCCTACTATATTTATTTATCAACTTTCCTAATATTAAGCACATTGCTTCTCTTTACAACAGGAGTATAGCCTACCTGGCTGGCATGAAAATAAACCACAGCTGCCCCTGTTTTGATACAGGTGCATGATAATGGTTCATTCTAAATCAAAACTAATTTCACACATATATTATTTAGTATATGAAAAGACAAGATTAAATCAAGTCTAGTCTGATGGGTTACAATATTAGCCTATTACTTGTAAATGAAGCCCAGAATAAGAAACTGCCTTATTTTTTATTTTATTTTACTTTTTCAAATCATAATTGCACACCTCATATAGCCTAGCCCATAGACCTATATGTTTTAATAAGGTTTGTATCACACACCTCATGTAGCCTAGCCCATAGACCTATATGTTTTAATAAGGTTTGTATCACACACCTCATGTAGCCTAGCCCATAGACCTATATGTTTTAATAAGGTTTGTATCACAACTAAAGTGGCCAAATAACTTCTTAAAATGTAAGCACATAATCCACTTTACAAGAAGTGTAGATTCTAACTGGTATATACAGTTGAAGTCAGAAGTTTACATACACTTCGGTTGAAGTCATTAAAACTCATTTTTCAACCACTCTACAGATTTCATGTTAACAAACTATAATTTTGGTAAGTCTGTTAGACACACAAGTAATTCTTCCCCCAAAATTGTATAATTCACTATATCACAATTCCAGTGGGTCTGACGTTTACATACACTATGTTAACTGTGCCTTTAAACATCTTGGAAAATTCCAGAAAATGATGTCATGGCTTTAGAAGCTTCTGATAGGCTAATTGACATAATTTGAGTCAGTTGGAGGTGTACCTTTGGATGTATTTCAAGGCCTACCTTCAACCTCAGTGCCTCTTTGCTCGACATCATGGGAAAATCTAAAGAAATCAGCCAAGACCTCAGAGATTTTATTGTAGACCTCCACAAGTCTGGTTCATCCTTGGGTACCACGTTCATCTGTACAAACAATAGTATGCAAGTATAAACACAATGGGACCACGCAGCCATTATACCGTTGGGGAGGAGGCGCGTTTTGTCTCCTAGAGATTAACAAACTCTGGTGCGAAAAGTGCAAATCAATCCCAGAACAACAGCAAAGGACCTTGTGAAGATGCTGGAGGAAACGGGTACAAAAGTATCTATATCCACAGTAAAACGAGTCCTATATCGAAATAACCTGAAAGGCCGCTCCGCAAAGAAGAAGCCACTGCTCCAAAACCGCCATAAAAAAGCCAGACTACGGTTTGCAACTGAACATGGGGACAATAAACACTGTTACAGCTGTTACATGTTAGTATAGTCACTATGGTGCTTTAGAGCTTTGGTAGTCCAGACTGAACTTAGAATAATAAGATCTCAATACAAGGTCTTTAGATAAATGTCAAACCACAGTTGTATTCTCTCTTGCACTGTGTATGTGCTTCTGTTTCGTTCATTTTATCTAAATTACAATGGTCATGTTATTTATGGGTATTGTATTTACGTTTCTGGATCAACGAGTTGAAAACATAATTTAATGTTTAATGTTTTTTAGCTGTGATTTGTTTTTATTATTTTTTTTATAAATGCACTAAAATGTATTTCACTGGAAGGAATCAAGACCGATAAAGCATCTAGTTTGATAAGTTTTGTGTTCAATGGCCTTCTTCCTTCTATATCACATCCTCTGATGGTATCCTCTTATGGTATCCTCTGATGGTATCTTGAAACACATCTTTGCTATTGTAAGAATAGATTACCACATAGAAGATAATTTTTCTATACCTATTTGCCAGCAATGAGCATTTTGCAGGTCATACAGCCAGACATGCAGTACAGTACTCTACTGTACTACATACTTGTGTGATTAAACATATGTATTTTTCTTTCACTTTTTAAAATGCCAGAAGATGCATAAAGATGGTTAAATATATGTATACCTTTTCAGGATGAGAGAGCGATGATGATGATGATGAAGATGGAGGAACGTATGAGGGAGATTGAACTGTCGCTGCATGATGTCAAGCTGCTGCTTAAAGAGAAGGTCTGCCAACTGAAAGATCAGGTACACTCTTAATCTAAAGACTAAATATATGATGAACTTTTTCTATTTACATTTGAATAATTTAGCAGACTTTTACCCAAAACAACTTACAGGAACAATTAGGGTTAGGTGCCTTGCTCAAGGGCCCGTCAACAGATTTTTCACCTAGTCGGCTTTGAACCAGCAGCCTTTCTGTTACTGGCCCAACACTCTTAACCACTAGGCTACCTGCTGGCCCTGTTAATGCCTTCGGTCAGTGGTCTCTTTACAATGTTATCTCAGGATCTCTATTGGTTTAACTGAGGGAGGTTTCCTAGCAATTATAGTGACTTGGATAACATCAAATTAGTTATTTATTGTTTGAGCGCTCTTACGTTATAAAATAAATGTAGGGACTCTAAGCAGTGTAAATGTAGGGACTCTAAGCAGTGTAAATGTAGGGATTCTATTCAGTGTAAATGTAGGGACTCTATTCAGTGTAAATGTAGGGATTCTATTCAGTGTAAATGTAGGGACTCTATTCAGTGTAAATGTAGGGATTCTATTCAGTGTAAATGTAGGGATTCTAGTCAGTGTAAATGTAGGGATTCTAGTCAGTGTAAATGTAGGGATTCTATTCAGTGTAAATGTAGGGATTCTATTCAGTGTAAATGTAGGGACTCTATTCAGTGTAAATGTAGGGATTCTATTCAGTGTAAATGTAGGGATTCTAGTCAGTGTAAATGTAGGGATTCTAGTCAGTGTAAATGTAGGGATTCTATTCAGTGTAAATGTAGGGATTCTATTCAGTGTAAATGTAGGGACTCTATTCAGTGTAAATGTAGGGACTCTATTCAGTGTAAATGTAGGGATTCTATTCAGTGTAAATGTAGGGATTCTATTCAGTGTAAATGTAGGGACTCGATGCAGTGTAAATGTAGGGATTCTATTCAGTGTAAATGTAGGGATTCTATTCAGTGTAAATGTAGGGATTCTATTCAGTGTAAATGTAGGGATTCTAGTCAGTGTAAATGTAGGGATTCTAGTCAGTGTAAATGTAGGGACTCGATGCAGTGTAAATGTAGGGACTCGATGCAGTGTAAATGTAGGGACTCGATGCAGTGTAAACTTAGTGTAAAAAGGGCTTTATAAAATAAATGTGATTGGTTGGTTGATGGTTCATGTTCCCACTATGTTCTGTCTCTAGCGACACAAGAACGGTAAAGCTGATTTGTTGATCAAGGACCTGTATGTGGAGAATGGCCAGCTGCTGGAGGCCTTGGAGATGACTGAGCAGAGACAGAAAGTAGCAGAGAAGAAGAACTACCTACTGGAAGAAAAGATCTCCAGCCTCAACAAGATAGTCAGAGACCTGAGCCCCTCACCCCTACCCCCCATGTCCTACCACTTGACCCGTTCCTAAGACTACACTCAACACACACTATCATGGAGGGTAACACACACTATCATGGAGGGTAACACATAGTCTGGGACTTATTTCCATTGTGGTCCTCTTGAGACAAGATGGCTGGTCAAGATCCAACACGGTTGAACACCGTACGACAGCCAGATAATAAAACATAAAAACAGAGGAACATCGGTCCAATCATACACAAGATACACAGAATAATAAAGGACAAGGACGGAACAATAAAAGTTTAAACAAAACACCAACAGACAACACAATATAGATCACATAGATTTGTGTGTTATCCTCCAAATATTGTAATGAATCATGTGTAAATTGAGGAGACTGTCATGGTGAAAACATATTGATACAACAGTAGCTAAGATGGGGAGAAGTCTGTCCATAATAAAGCACTGCTCTCTCTTCTTAACAACACTATCAACAAGGCAGGTCCTACAGGCCCTAGTTGTGTCGTACCTGGACTACTGTTTAGTAGTGTGGTCAGGTGCCAGAAAGAGGGAAAATTACAATTGTCTCAGAACAGGGCAGCACGGCTGGCCCTTAAAGTACACGGGGAGCTAACATTAATGATATGCATGTCAATCTCTCATGGCTCAAAGTGAAAGAGAGATTGACTTCATCACTACTTGTATATATGAGAGGTATTGACATGTTGAATGCACTGAGCTCAGACACCCATGCATACCCCTCAAGACGTGCCACGCCAGGCCACAAGAGGTCTCTTCACAGTCCCCAAGTCCAGAACAGACTATGGGTGGTGCACAGTACTACATAGAGCCATGACTACATGGAACTCTATTCCACATCAGGTAACTGATGCAAACAGTAGAATCAGATTTAAAAAAACAGGTAAAAATACCCCTTATGGAACAACAGGGACTGTGAAGTAACACAAACATAGACGCATGCATGCAGTACACACACACACGATAACATACGCACTATACACACACGTACACATGGATTTTGTACAGTAGATATGTGGTAGTGGTGGAGTAGGGGCCTGAGGGAACACAGTTTGTTGCAGATATGTGGTGGAGTAGGGGCCTGAGGGAGCACAGTGTGTTGTAGATATGTGGTAGTGGTGGAGTAGGGGCCTGAGGGAACACAGTGTGTTGTATATATGTGGTAGTGGTGGAGTAGGGGCCTGAGGGAACACAGTGTGTTGTGAAATCTGTGAATGTATTGTAATGTTTTTTAAATTGTATAAACTGCCTTAATTTTGGAAGAGTATCTGCTGCCTTGGCAGGAACTAATGGGGATCCATAATAAACCCCAGGAAGAGTAGCTACTGCCTTGGCAGGAACTAATGGGGATCCATAATAAACCCCAGGAAGAGTAGCTACTGCCTTGGCAGGAACTAATGGGGATCCATAATAAACCCCAGGAAGAGTAGCTGCTGCCTTGGCAGGAACTAATGGGGATCCATAATAAACCCCAGGAAGAGTAGCTACTGCCTTGGCAGGAACTAATGGGGATCCATAATAAATACAAATACATAAGTGAAAGCCAGTTTGAAGAAGTGTTCCTTGAGCTCAGACTTAAAGGCAGTGGTCTGGGGCGTGGGGAGGGAGCTCGTTCCAGTTGGTCGCCCATTGTTTTTAGGCGGGTCTTTGGGACTGCAAGGAGTCTTTGATCATTAGACTGGCATGAACCTGGTGACGGGCTGAGGAGTTCACTGAGTTATTGGGGACCAGAGACATTGAGGGTTTTGAGGACTAACAGGAGGATTTTGAAGTTTATTCTGAATTGGATGAGTAGCCAGTGGAGAGAGACTAGAATGGGGGTGATGTGGGCAGATCTCTAGGTTCCTGTGCGGATCCTGGCAGTGCTGTTCTGCACAAGCTGCAGCCTGTGAATGCTTTTTTAGGGGAAGACCATCAAGGAGGGCATCAAATCCAATCAAATTGTATTAGTCACATGCACATATTTAGCAGATGTTATTGGTCACATGCACATATTTAGCAGATGTTATTGGTCACATGCACATATTTAGCAGATGTTATTGGTCACATGCACATATTTAGCAGATGTTATTGGTCACATGCACATATTTAGCAGATGTTATTGGTCACATGCACATATTTAGCAGATGTTATTGGTCACATACACATATTTAGCAGATGTTATTGGTCACATGCACATATTTAGCAGATGTTATTGGTCACATGCACATATTTAGCAGATGTTATTGCGGGTGTAGTGAAATGCTTGTGTTTCCAGCTCCAACAGCGAAGTAGTATCTAACAATACACAACAATACACACACATCTAAAAGTAAAATAATGGAATAGGGAAATAAATACATCTCTTTGATCCTACATCTCCACCACCAGCACTTGCTTCCCCACTACCAGTCAAATATTACACCAGCATCTTCTTATTCATTTAAAGTATGAAAACATTGTAGATGTCTTTATTTTAACTATTACCATTTTTTTATAGAGGAGAACTAGTGCTTACATAGCCGAAGATAACATGCCATGCCTATCACAGTAACTTTTCATTTATTCTCCAGTTTTGAAGCATTGTATTCATTGTCATCATACTTTGCTCCCGAGTGGCGCAGCGGTCCAAGGCAGTGCATCTCAGTGCTAGAGGCGTCACTGCAGACCCTGGTTAGATCCCGGGCTGTATCACAATCGGCCGTGATCGGGAGTCACATAGGGCGGCACACAATTGGCCCCGCGTCGTCCGGGTTAGGGGAGGCCTGGGTAGGCCGTCATTGTAAATAAGAATTTGTTCTTAACTGACTTTTAAAGGACAGCTCCAAGGGTTATTCAGTCATTTACTTATTATCAGTTATTTACATTGTACTGTATGTTCCACATATCACATACCTGCCTTTAGAATACAGTACCGTTTGTTTTAAGGTTTCCATTCAACTTTCAACATGAGGAACAATGTAGCGTGTATGACTTTACTTATTTGTAACCAATAATACATGTTTGTCTCAGTTTGTTTGAAAGAATGTTAAGTTGATCACAAAAGTTGTCACTGACGATGAGGGAAGGTTTTTACCATGACACTAAACCACTGTACCAGAGGACATTCCTGATATGGGATGGGAGGATATTTCTAGGTATTTATTCAGTTGGGCCATCCCAGACTTTGACAAGAGGCTATTGGGATGCGGCCACTTGTCTATTTGGCTACAAACAGAAGTAATCTCCTTAAAACCACTTACAAATTATTTATTTTTTATTATATAAAAATATATATATTTTAAACTGTGAGCAAATGTATCTACGGAATGACTTCACTATGGTATTCCCATCCCACAACCCTCCGGGCTGGCTGACTGACTGGCTGACTGACTGGCTGACTGACTGGCTGGCTGACTGGCTGACTGACTGGCTGGCTGACTGGCTGGCTGACTGGAACAACGTGTGTGAAGTGGGGTGATGACCTGGGCTGGGTGCTGGATAAAAGACCGGAATGGAAAAACTCATTTAACTTTAACTGGGCCAAAATCATTTACGTCTAGAGTTAGTTGATACAAACATCGTTCGGTTTTTGTCTAGATTGGCCGAAAAATGAGCGTAAGTATGCGTCAATTAACTAACGTTAGCTAGCTAGCGTTAACCAGGTCTGGCGATAGATATGTAGTTAGTTAAAATGTACACACTGCAGACTGGGAGGGACACTCGTAGTTTTTGGGGAACTTTCCACGAGTTTCGTACGTTGCATTGATGTCTCCTTTTTGAGTTATGCTTTCAAGAAAGAAAAGTAAAAGCGAAGCGTCGAAACCAGCCGAGGTTCACGGGAAATATGTCAAGAAGGAGACCTCACCAGTCCTGAGAAGTAAGTTGGCTAACTAGATACCTAGGTTAGCTGGTTAGCAATGTCTCTTCGTTCACTTTTTACAAGTTTAGCGTTTTTTTTGGTCACATGATGATACCCAAGCATAATAACCGTGGTAAACTTTATTGTATCTAATAGTTACTGTGTCTTCTGCGTGGCTAACTAGCAGCTAGCTTGCTAGCGTTTGCTGAAGTTGATAGTTATGCGGCTAACTAGCTAGCTAGCTCTGGTCCAGGGTGTTACATGCGGCTTGAGCCTTCTTCAAAGCCCAGCATCTCTCCATTCATCCATCCATCCATTGTGGATTTTCAAACCTGATTTTGTTGAGTGAAAGGCTTCACTGCACTTAAGTTACTAGAGCGCTGACGAGTCCCAACTCTACTCTATATGCGCAAAGTGTAGAGACCAGTTATCAGATTCCAGGATCTCTGTGTCAGTTATCAGATTCCAGGATCTCTGTGTCAGTTAACAGATTCCTGGATCTCTGTGTCAGTTATCAGATTCCAGGATCTCTGTGTCAGTTATCAGATTCCAGGATCTCTGTGTCAGTTATCAGATTCCAGGATCTCTGTGTCAGTTATCAGATTCCAGGATCTCTGTGTCAGTTATCAGATTCCAGGATCTCTGTGTCAGTTATCAGATTCCAGGATCTCTGTGTCAGTTATCAGATTCCAGGATCTCTGTGTCAGTTATCAGATTCGGTGGATTAGTAAATGACACATACACCTGTTGGTCATGTTTCAGATCTCATGCCCTCATTCATCCGACATGGACCCACTATTCCCAGACGCACAGAGGTCCCACTACCGGAGCTGGGACCCTCAGCCTACCCCGTGGGACCCGAGCCTGAGGTGGCCCGCAACAAGAGCTTCCTGCGCACCCCTGTGCAGAGACCACCCCACGAGGTGGCTCGGAGGGAAAGCCATAGGATGTCAGCCCCTCCGTACCTACCACGTAGCCTGGGGGATCTGCCCCGCGAGTACGGCGGCTCCTCACAGTCGTTCCTCACGGACGTGAGCCCCGTGGCTGAGAACGGGGACTCTGGCCGCTACTATTACCCCCCGCCTCCGGAGCCTTACTACGACAGCCAGCAGCAGCAGAGACAGCCTCAGCAGCAGCCCAGAGCCCCTGAACGCTTCCATGAGGACTATAGATACTATGAACACAACGAACATCCAAACCTCCAAAGACTACCACCACCACAACAACACACTTCTCCGGCTCCTAACAGACCGCCAACAGGTAAGCATAAAGTGTTGGATTCCCGGACATAGATTAATCTTAGTCCTGGATTAAAAAGCAAAATAAAAAATGCTTTTTAGTCCAGGACTTGGCTAAACGATCCCGGAAACCAACCCAGAGAAGTCTTACCTAATACTTTGTTGTTTTATCAGTTGAACCCATTTCAATTTGATACAATATGATGAGAAAAAAAGAAGAAACCTGCACACTGCTCTTGCTAGCATCACTGCTCTTGCTAGCATCACTGCTCTTGCTAGCATCACTGCTCTTGCTAGCATCACTGCTCTTGCTAGCATCACTGCTCTTGATAGCATCACTGCTCTTGCTAGCATCACTGCTCTTGATAGCATCACTGCTCTTGATAGCATCACTGCTCTTGATAGCATCACTGCTCTTGATAGCATCACTGCTCTTGATAGCATCACTGCTCTTGATAGCATCACTGCTCTTGATAGCATCACTGCTCTTTATTAAGTTTTATGTATCGGCCTCAAGGCCTTCGACAGAGATTTTTGCTTTGAAGAGCAGTGTGCCGGTTTCTTTTTCTCATCTTATTCAACTGTTACCGTGCACCTGCGTCAAAGATAGCTCAGATGTGCGAGTGCCTTTTGACATGTGATACATATCTGATAAAGGAGGCATGATAAAGCTATGCCTCTGTAATAAGGCAGCATAGTAGTTTAGTCGGCAAGAAGAAAACCATAACTGAGGCCTTAAATGCCCAAACCAGTAGAAATCCACGTTTTCCAGATGAGACCATGGCCAAAGTTTAACCATGATGTTGGTCAACCATTTAAGTCAAGTCATCATTTTAGTCAAAAGTATGATATATTTGGACTTGAAGTGACATCTGAACTGCCCACTTCGTACAAATCTGTGTGAATGCGGTGTCTTTTCCTATGATATGACAGACAAATTATTTTCGGTCTACGTTTCGTTTAAGGGCTGGGTTTTATTTGAATGTTACCACCCACCAGCGTGGCATTGTTTATTATTCAGAAACAGCTGCCAAGTTCTTTCTCTTGGTGACAGCCTTGTGTCCACTAGGATGTGGGCAGGGTTATTTGTTACTATTCGAGAGTATTCATTGGAGGAGAAAAAAATATAGGCCTGTTTAAATGAAAAGGCTTTGTCTAAAATGTAATTATCTATGTGACATTGTTACATACAAGGATAGACCATGGCATTAAACATTTTAATAAAACCGTTTCATGAGTGCGCCCCATAAAAAATAAATAAATAAAACATACCGGTAGCCTACTTTTCACACGTGTAGCTTATTGTCGGTCAATCAAAGCAGCACTACTGTCAGAGGCTCCATGTGTAGCAGGAGATATCTAATCAATGCAAAATGGAATTACAATTATGGAATTAAGTTGGCTAAATGAGGAGTAGGCTACAATTATCAACCAACAGGTAGGCTGTTGTCATATGAATGGAGTTGTTGTAGACATTGGAAGTGCAGGCCAGGTGTAGAGCTCTGCCAGTGCCACCATTCCCCCACATGGCAATATAGGGAATAATAGGTTACCATTGCCTTGCTCATTGGATGTGGTGAGTAGGCTACATATTCAAGGGTTCATTCCTGGACTGCCACTTCTCAGTGTGAGTATGAATGCATTGGCCATGGAGCAATATTTGAACTAGTGAACACAGCTTAGGAACAGGAAGTCTTTCTTTGCTGCTACCGTGTTTCCAGGTGCTCAGCTAGCAGATCCTTGTTTTTTGTTTGGATAGAACCTTAAGAGAAAGGGTTAACCTCACTGTTTGTATCTTCAAAATGTAATCTGGCTGCAAACTAGTAATTTGCAGACTGAGTGGGACCGCCCGCCCCAAGTCATATGCCTCAACCCCAGACTGCTTCATCTCACATGTTGACTTAACTAGTCTTTCTCTGTATGTACAGTAATCCTTAAGAGTTGATTGATGCACCGCATCAAGCCATGTCGGTCTTCCCATCTGCAGTGGAAAATGGCAGAGCAACTGCTCTGTTTTCTCAATCTGTCTTCTCACGAAAACATCTGTAGCGTATATGTCAATCGGCTGAGGGTACACTGTTACATAGTTTTGCTCTGTGCCCTAAGATACAGTTGTACTGGACAGAAATATTTAACTATACAACACCCAATTAGAACCTGACCCTCTCCTGATCATTCTAGGAGTGTCGGAAACACAAACCAGGCTGACGACTAGTCAGCAACACTTTCTCTCATATAGTCTAATTACAGCAAAAAGACTTGCTTCTTACGTTTTGGAAAAGTAGAGAGACTCCCACGACTAAGATGTGGCTCAGTGACCTGACAAACACCCTACATTGGAAAGAGTAAGATATGTTCTAAAAAGATAACCTACCTATGTTTGAGAAGACTTGGCTACCCCTGCTTCATTACCGTGACAACACAACTACATCATCCAAATACTAATTACAATTTGAAGAATATTCTTCCTAGTGAGTAATAGAGGGTTGGGGTGGGATGGCAGGGGGATTATTTTGCTATTTTTGTATCTCTGTACATTTGAGTATTTTTTTTGTTTCTGTTTATATACGGTTATGTGATGTTTCTTCTATCACCCGACGTATCTTCAGCTGTCTATGCTTCTGTTCTTGACATGTTCTGTACCTGTTAAATGCTGAGCTGTAATGCTGTTCATGCATGTATACGATTTGCTCAATAAAAATATACTGAAGAGAAGAAGAATGAATGGAATTCTACAGTATTTCAATTAAATGTTAAAGGACAAAATACAATGTATTTAAGTATTTTTGTTGTAGTGGGTCAGTAACATTGTTGTAGTGGGTCAGTAACATTGTTGTAGTGGGTCAGTAACATTGTTGTAGTGGGTCAGTAACATTGTTGTAGTGGGTCCAGTAACATATTTATTTTTAATTTTTTTATTACGCTTTGAGGGTGTATAATTTTATATAATTAAAAGTATGCATTAAAGTTGCAATATGTACCTTTTTGGGGTAACCTGACAATTCCCATAGAAATGTGTGGTATAGTAATTATCATTGAAGTCTAAGAAGCAGTAGATCTGGTCTATGTGTGCCATTTCTATGCTTCCCATTATTACGTTTTGTTTTTGCATCTTTTACTTTAGGTTTTATACACCAGCTTCAAACCGTTATGGAAAATATCTCAGCAGTTTAGATGGTATAATGATTATTAGCATTTCAGCACTACACAGCTGATTCAAATAACCAACTCATCATCAAGCTTGGATTATTTGAATCGGGGGGAGTTTGGGATGTCCTGGTCTAGGGAATAGGGTGCCATTTGAGAGTGGGACACAGCCTAACTGTTCTTCTCTTCCTCTGCTCTCCTCTCCTGGTCCCCAGGTATCGGTCGGATGCAGGCTAAGTCTCTGGGGAACCTGTCTAGTCCGAGCAGTGAGGACCTCCCCCTGCCCCGTGGTTGGACGGTAGACTGGACTATCCGAGGCAGGAAGTACTACATCGACCACAACAACAACACCACTCACTGGTCCCACCCCCTAGAGAGAGAGGGTCTGCCCCCTGGCTGGGAGAAGGTGGAGTCTGCTGAGTTTGGGACTTACTACGTGGACCACATCAACAAGAGGGCCCAGTATAGACACCCCTGTGCCCCTAGGTAGGCTTTAGAGAACGACAGACACACACATACTCCGTACTGCCATACCTGTGCCCCTAGGTAGGCTTTAGAGAACGACAGACACACACATACTCCGTACTGCCATACCTGTGCCCCTAGGTAGGCTTTAGAGAACGACAGACACACACATACTCCGTACTGCCATACCTGTGCCCCTAGGTAAGCTTTTACAGATACACACACACCTTTGTATAGTTTTAAAAAGTTAGGAAATGTAGACTTTTTTTTTTAAACCAAGCATTTGTTTTTGATATCATAATTTGACTCTTAACCCGAGCCTCTGTCCATACTTACTGTCCAACCCCCTCCTCCTGCTCCAGCGTGCCCCGCTATGACCAGCCCCCTCCCCTGCCCCCTCCAGTGGTATACCAGCCTCGCCCCGCAGAGAGGAACCATCCAGTGCTGGTGCCAGCCAACCCATACCACACTGCTGAGATCCCTGACTGGCTACAGGTGTATGCCCGCGCCCCGCTCAAGTAAGTAACATGCACCTGGATTTTCTCCATGTATCTGTGGGGATTTACGCCGGTACTTGTTTCCATGGCTGAGGCCTGGGGCCCTATACTGTACTGGCTACTTTCTCATAACTTGAGAGCTTGCATAGATGAAATATCTTAACTTAAAAAGTGATAATGTTTATTGATTTATTGATGGCTATATTAGAGGTTGTTATTGTCACCTTTTAATGTTGCTGCATTGTTGTAAAGGGCTTTTAATGTTGCTGCATTGTTGTAAAGCGTCTTTGGGTTTTATACGAGCACTATTCAAATCCTATGTATTATTATGATTACAACCATTCAGAACTGTCATGTGAGGATGTGGACAGTGAGGATGTGGACAGTGAGGAGGCAGACTGGATGTTCAGGTATGAGGATGTGGACAGTTAGGAGGCAGACAGGATGTTCAGGTATGAGGATGTGGACAGTGATGAGGTAGACTGAATGTTCAGGTATGAGGATGTGGACAGTGAGGAGGCAGACAGGATGTTCAGGTGCTCACCCCTCTTGTCTTCCACCAGGTATGACCACATCCTGAAGTGGGAGCTGTTCCAGCTGGTGGACTTGGACACGTACCAGGGCATGCTGAAGCTGCTCTTCATGAAGGAACTGGAACGCATCGTCAAGTCCTATGAAGCCTACCGCCAGGCCCTGCTCTCTGAGGTGGACCACAGGAAACAGAGGCAGCAGTGGTACGCTCAGGCCCAGCAGCAGCCAGGCAAGAACTTCACAGGGAACATGTGAACTGGGTCGTATTCACTAGGAAGCAAACGGGACAAAACAAGGAGGGACGTAGCTGAATTTGTCCAATAATAAACCAGTTTGCTACGATGTGCACTAATGAATACGACCCTGAACTGACTGGACTGGACTGGACTGGAGGAATGGACCCTGTGGCTAGCTCGACCTGGGACTTCAAGGACTCTCATTCTACACTGTTCATATGAAGTTCAGCCTGGGTGAACTGTTGTCCCACCCCTCTGAGGTTGCAACAGTAAGGAAGCTCCGCCCCTATATCTGGCTACCACGCCCCCCCTGAACTACTACAATATGGAGCTCTACCCCTCTGAGGTTTCTAAACAATGGGGAGCTCCACCCCTTAGCCCCACCCCCCTCCTAGGGTCAGACAGCAAAGAGCTCCACCCCTTTTGAGGTTTCTACAGTAGGGAAGCTCCGCCCTCTGGCTCTGTCTAAAGACTGAGGAGGATTACAGGGATAACTAGAATAAGAATACATGTTGAGATTCTGCCTTTACATCAAATATGCAGCTCTTGCCTGTTCATTTTTGCTTTGTAAAATGATACAAAGATTAGTCCAATGAGGGAGAGTAGGACCATCAGCGTCACCTTAGCAACTTGTTTCCATATGAATTCTGCTTCATAAATGTTTTTGTAATCGTTCTTTGTATTTGTAGCCCGTCTCTAAAACTGTAAGGATATTATTTAACTCTTCAACAATAAGTGTGATGTATTGTTACTGTCATCAATACTTCCTTTATAAGACAATCCTCCAAATTGTGTAATTGTCTTGGACATGAATGGAAGATATGGAATAAGTCTTTATTTTATTAAGACCTGAAACTTTGTAGGATACTCTACAGCATTACATTTCAGGGACTTGGCTCTGTGAGCCCTGGTCAAAAGTAGTGCACTACATAGGGCAGTGTTTCCCAACCCTGGTCCTCCAGTACCCCCAACAGTCCAACCCTGGTCCTCCAGTACCCCCAACAGTCCAACCCTGGTCCTCCAGGGTTGGGGGTACTGGAGGACCAGGATTGGGAAACACTGATAGGTGATAAGATGCCATTTGGGCCTATATAACACTAATGGTTCAGATATCCCAAGATGCCTTAGCTTTGCCAAAACAAACAACTGAAGTGCATTCCCTGTTGATCTTCTGTATGTGAATGTACTCTGCCTATGTCCCAAATGGCACCCTATTCCCTATATAGGGCTCCCGAGTGGCACAGCGGTCTAAGTCACTGCATCTCAGTGTTAGAGGTGTCACTACAGACCCTGGATTGATTCTGGGCTATGTCACAACAGCCGTGATGGGGAGTTCCATAGGGCGGGTTAGGGGCGGGTGAATAAGAATTTGTTCTTAACTGACATGCCTGGTTCAATAAAATAAATCTAGTGCACTACTTTTGACTATGGGCTCTGGTCAAACGTATTGCACTATGTAGAGTGTAATATGGGACGTAGCCTCTCATAACTAGTTATTTTTTTGATGTGGATTTTGTAATGCCTTATGTTGTATTGGAGTGATAGTGACATTGTCTCTTAGTTCTGTTCTGGGCAAGACCAAAGCTACTAAGCTATGCAAGAACCGCTAGCTACAACATATCTGCTTAGAATGTCAGCCTACAGCTAGCTACAACCCATCTGTTCAGAATGTCAGCCTACAGCTAGCTACAACCCATCTGTTCAGAATGATGTCACCATACAGCTAGCTACAACCCATCTGTTCAGAATGATGTCACCATACAGCTAGCTACAACCCATCTGTTCAGAATGATGTCACCATACAGGTACAGCACACTAAACGGCTAGTCTCTTGTCTTTTTCCTCCAACAGATGCCTGTTTTTAATTCAAAACCCCCAACTATGCACTCTAAGTAATACCCAATCTTATGTACAATCATTTTCTTTCATCTGTAATTGTAACTATTGTCTTTTGAAAAAGCAACTATCAATAAATTATTCTGATTTCATATTTGTAACACCATTCTGGCAGAAATGTGCTAAACCAACAAGTCAATACCGGGGTGGTGTTGGAGCCTCCCAGTCCCTGTTTCAATCTGTTTTCCTCCGTTTGGTTCCTACTGAACACGACCCAGATGGTGTTGGAGCCTCCCAGTCCCTGTTTCAATCTGTTTTCCTCCGTTTGGTTCCTACTGAACACGACCCAGATGGTGTTGGAGCCTCCCAGTCCCTGTTTCAATCTGTTTTCCTCCGTTTGGTTCCTACTGAACACGACCCAGATGGTGTTGGAGCCTCCCAGTCCCTGTTTCAATCTGTTTTCCTCCGTTTGGTTCCTACTGAACACGACCCAGATGGTGTTGGAGCCTCCCAGTCCCTGTTTCAATCTGTTTTCCTCCGTTTGGTTCCTACTGAACATGACCCAGATGGTGTTGGAGCCTCCCAGTCCCTGTTAAATCTGTTTTCCTCTGTTTGGTTCCTACTGAACACGACCCAGATGGCGTTGGAGCCTCCCAGTCCCTGTTTCAATCTGTTTTCTCCTGTTTGGTTCCTACTGAACACGACCCAGATGTGCAGGACGTACACATCCTTTAGATATGTGATCACTGTATATTGAAGATCAGACAACAGATATTCTCCCATTTAATTAATGACACTGATGCCTTGTAATTAATGTTGTTACATTCTACTGTAGTGTGGAAGACTACAAACAAATCACTGTGCGTCCCAAATGGAACCCTGATCCCTATATAGTGCACTTTCTGACCAGAAAAGTAGTGCACTAAAAAAGGGGATAGGGTTCCATTTGGGACTCAGAACTGGTCAGACCTTTATAGACATCCTGCACAATACATAACCATGAAAACAACCTGACATTAACTTAGAAAAACAAAATGACCCCAAAAAGCTGGTTAATTTTCCGGATGCAAAAATGACTTTGATCCCTGATTTCTTAATGTACTAATATATAGTTGATGTCGGAAGTTTACATACACCTTAGCCAAATACATTTAAAATCAGTTTTTCACAATTCCTGACATTGTAATCCTAGTAAACATTCCCTGTCTTAGGTCAGTTAGGATCACCACTTTATTTTAAGAATGTGAAATGTCAGAATAATAGTAGAGATTTATTTCAGCTTTTATTTCTTTCATCACATTCCCAGTGGGTCAGAAGTTTACATACACTCAATTAGTATTTGGTAGCATTGCCTTTTAAATTGTTTAACTTGGGTCAAATGTTTCTGGTAGCCTTCCACAAGCTTCCCACAATAAGTTGGGTGAATTTTGTCCCATTCCTCCTGACAGAACCGGTGTAACTGAGTCAGGTTTGTAAACTTTGCTTGCACATGCTTTTTCAGTTCTGCCCTCAAATGTTCTATAGGATTGAGGTCAGGGCTTTGATGGCCACTCCAATACCTTGACTTTGTTGTCCTTGCCACAACTTTGGAAGTATGCATTTTCCTTCCTCATGATGCCATCTATTTTGTGAAGTGCACCAGTCCCTCCTGCAGCAAAGCACCCCCACAACATTATGCTGCCACCCCCGTGCTTCACGGTTGGGATGGTGTTCTTCGGCTTGTAAGCCTCCCCCTTTTTCCTCCAAACATAACGATGGTCATTATGGCCAACCAGTTCTATTTTTGTTTAATCAGACCAGAGGGCTTTTTTATGGCGGTTTTGGAGCAGTGGCTTCATCCTTGCTGAGCAGCCTTTCAGGTAAAGTCGATATAGGACTCGTTTTACTGTGAATATAAATACTTTTGTACCCGTTTCCTCTAGCATCTTCACAAGGTCATTTGCTGTTGTTCTGGGATTGATTTGCACTTTTCGCACCAAAGTACGTTTATCTCTAGGAGACAGAACGCATCTCCTTCCTGAGCGTAATGACGGCTGCGTGGTCCCATGGTGTTTATACTTGCGTACTATTGTTTGTACAGATGAACGTGGTACCTTCAGGCGTTTAGAAATTGCTCCCAAGGATGAACCAGACTTGTCGAGGTCTACAATTTATTTTCTGAGGTCTTGGCTGATTTCTTTTGATCTTCCCATGATGTCGAGCAAAGAGGCACTGAGTTTGAAGGTAGGCCTTGTAATACATCCACAGGTACACCTCCAATTGGCTCAAATTATGTCAATTAGCCCATCAGAAGCTTCTAAAGCCATGACATCATTTTCTGGAATTCTCCAAGCTGTTTAAAGGCACAGTCAACTTAGTGTATGTAAACTTCAGACTTCAACTGTACACAAATCGTTTTCTCAAAATTAAACGCAAAACAATCTACAAATGTAATAGTCCGCTGACACAGTTTTCAAACTCAAAAAGCATTTCCAACAATAACACAACCACTGGTTTCCAAGTACAAGTTGTTTGGGTGACAGAGGTTCAGCTCATCAGAGGGGGATCCTACACAGTAGGATCAAGAAGTTTGCTAAATTGCCTAAATATTTTAAAACTTTTTTAGAAATATAAGCTTCAAATGAGCATGGTTTAATGGACTGAACCAAAACAGGTTTAGCTTTCTTAAGGACATGCTCCGTTACTTTGGCGACAAAGTATTTTTTGGGATGGATGAGTCAATGTATAATTTGTACATGCAGAATTACTGTCTTACCTCAATTAGCCACAAAATCCCTAGTTTGAAAGCAACTTTTCTTGAAGCTGTGCCGTGACATTTCCCCCCACGTGGGCCAGCCCCATAGCAATTAAAGTTCTAGCCAATGAGCCCCTCGCATTTGAGTGACAGCTAGCAAGAGGCCTGCCCAGAGTAATCCAATGAGGTTGCGGGGCGGGCCCAACAGCACAGTGGACAGAGAGAGAGAGAGAAATTACGTGTTGCACATATTGTATATGACATGGTATTCAATTTACGGGGACCACTTTTGGCTCGTGGGCGCTACTTTCAGAACTACTGGCTATAAAATATACAAAAGTACCAACAATTATTTTGGGTTAATCAAAGTTAGCTGGCCAACTCATTGAATGGGTGTTGCCTCCTTTATCTTTGCAGTAGTCCAGACCTAAAGAAGTATAGAGGGGAGATATATGAAGATCTTTCCCAACCATAGCCTGCTCCCAGATCTGTTTGTGCTGTCTTGCCAACTACTATGGTCCCGGCGGCATATGACAAGGACAACATGAGTTGGCAAGACAGCACAAACCAGACTAGTAAGAGGGGGGGAATCTATGAATATACTTAATAACCAGGCTTCCTAGATTATTGACGGGTATATTTCTTCTAGAACTCATTCTGAATGGTCCAGTGCTTTGCTGGAACATTCTATGTGTACAAACAACAAGGGTCTCCCTCTTCTCTTCTGCACCATGGACGAACATCTATTCTCCCCAGCCAGCCCTCACCCACAAAAGGCCACACCAGTTTAAAGGATCATCCTTTCTGTTTTGAAGAGCATTTATTAACCAAACTGAGCAGGAAGCAGACCAGTATGAAGTGATAGATACATATAATAGGTAGTGTGAACTTCGAACCGTTTAGAATAATTCTCTACCCAGCCCTGGGCTATTATTTGATGGTGCTTCGATCCCATCACAAGCTACACTCTGGTCCATGTCTACTAAGCTATCCCATAATTAACTCAGTGTTGGGGAGTAGTTCCACTACATGCAATTCAACTATCTCGTCCCCGTCAGTGAATTATTTTCCAGTCTAAATTTGTGACCATAGAGATACAATAAGCTATATATAATTAGTTGTGTGTGCAGTGTGACGCTCTGACGAAATCAGAAATCATCCCCCGTATGATGAAATCAGAAATCATCCCCCGTATGATGAAATCAGAAATCATCCCCCGTATGATGAAATCAGAAATCATCCCCCGTATGATGAAATCAGAAATCATCCCCCGTATGATGAAATCAGAAATCATGATAAGCCAAACATTGTGGGACCATGTCAACAATGCACTAATGAAACAAATACCAACATATAGTTTTGGGGTTGAGTTTTCCTTTAAAATACAAGCCCTAAACAACATGTTAACAAATATACCTGACTCAAGATAAGACTGGTAGACACTGACGATTCACCATGCTGATGAAAATATGTATATTTTTAGCAAAGACACTGTCCCTGGAATAGGGTGCCATTTGGGACACATCCATTGGTATACTTTCTTAGAGAAAAAGCACTAAATTTGATCAAACATAACAATTAATATACATGGACCACCAGTCAGTTACAGGTCAGAGGTCAACTAAATGTAAACCTCTCCTCAATGGCATTATCAGGTAAACTCCGATTGGTGAAATCACCAGCATTGTCTTCCAACCGGTCGCGTCGTTCTTCTAACGGGGCCGCGTTGCCAACTACCAGTGTAGACGGCCGCCTGTCACACTATCTGACGCAATAAAATCAGCCGTAAACTATAAATAACGCTACTGCACCTATGTTCTCCAAGTGAAGGACAATGACAAGTGACAGGGCAGCGCCCCAGTTCAAAGGGAGATTGTGTCACTGCCTCTGGAACATTACATTGTCTACTTTTAGATTTAAAATAGTGAACGCATCGCTGGACTGTTCCAGCCAATACCAAAGTAAAAGAGCGCCCTGCGGGTGAGGCCGCCTCCCCCCTCTCTGTCCATCATGCTACTTAAGAGGTACCCAGCAGTGCTCTAGCCAATCAGGTCACCCAGTCAGTTCCTCTTCCTGGTGGGTTTCTCAGGGGCCTCCCCCCCCTCTCCGGGGGCCTGGGGACCAGGGAACGCATGGTGGTACAGGTTCCCATGACTGGCTGCAGCGGTATACAGCTTATACAGCGCCTGGAGAAAGAAGGAGAAGAAAGAGGGATATGTGTGCAATATGAAACAGTACTCGTAGGCAACATGTAGCCTTATACAGAACCTGTGAACAACAGGAGACGAAGAGGGTGCATTTCAGACTTTAACCAATATTGGAACGCTCAAGATACAGCGGGTGAAATAAGTATTGAACACGTCAACATTTTTCTCAGTAAATATATTTCCAAAGGTGCTATTGACATGAAATTTTCACCAGATGTTGGTAACAACCCAAGTAATCCATACATACAAAGAAACCAAAACAAATAAGTTCAGAAATTTAATTATGTGTAATAATGTGAAATGACATAGGGAAAAAGTATTGAACACATGAAGAAAGGGAGGTGCAAAAAGGCATGGAAAGCCAAGACAACAGCTGAAAACTATCAGTAATTAAAAAGCAATCCAGCCCCCTGTCAGTGCAAATTAATATCAGCTGGTTCAGTCCCAACTGATTGCCTACAAAAAGGTCTTATTGCCAAGGTGTCACGCAAGACACGTCTCATGATGGGTAAAAGCAAAGAGCTGTCTCAAGACCTTAGGCAACCTAATTGTTGCAAAACATAATGATGGCATTGGTTATAGGTGCATTTCTAAGCTTCTGAATGTTCCAGTGAGCACTGTTGGGGCCATAATACGGAAGTGGAAAGACAATCATTTCACCATAAATTTGCCTCGACCAGGTGCTCCTCGCAAGATTTCTGACAGAGTGAAAAGAATAATCAGAAGAGATGTCCAAGAGCCAAGGACCACTTGTGGAGAGCTTCAAAAAGACCTGCAATTAGCAGGTACTGTTGTCTCAAAGAAAACAGTAAGTAATGCACTCCACCGCCATGGCCTGTATGCACGCTCACCACGCAAGACTCCATTGCTGAAAAAAAAGCATGTTGAAGCTTGTTTAAAGTTTGCTGCACAACATTTGGAAAAGCCAGTGAAATACTGGGAGAATATAGTGTGGTCAGATGAGAGCAAAATTGAACTGTTTGGATGTCATAATACACACCATGTTTGGAGGAGAAATGGCACTGCACATCACCCATACCAACAGTGAAGTTTGGAGGTGAGAACATCATGGTGTGGGCCTGCTTTTCAGCAAATGGTACTGGCAAACTTCACATAATTGAAGGAAGGATGAATGGGCAAATTTACCGAGACATTCTTGACAAAAATCTGCTGCCATCTACCAGGATGATGAAGATGAAACGAGGGTGGACATTTCAGCAAGACAATGATCCCAAACACACAGCCAAGGAAACTCTCAATTGGTTTCAAAGAAAGAAAATAAAGCTGCTAGAATGGCCCAGCCAATCACCTGACTTAAATCCCATTGAAAATCTATGGAAAGAACTGAAGATCAAGATTCATAGAAGAGGCCCACGGAACCTTCAAGATTTGAAGACTGTTTGTGTGGAAGAATGGGCCAAAATCACACCAGAGCAATGCATGCGACTAGTTTCTCCATACAGGAGGCGTCTTCAAGCTGTCATTACCAACAAAGGCTTTTGTACAAAGTATTAAATAAATATCAGTAAGTGTGTTCAATACTTTTTCCCTGTGTCATTTCACATTATTACACATAACTTAATTTCTGAACTTATTTGTTTTGGTTTCTTGGGTTGTTACCAACATCTGGTGAAAATTTCATGTCAATAGCACCTTTGGAAATATATTTACTGAGACAAATGGTGACGTGTTCAATACTTATTTCACCCGCTGTAGATAGAAGTATTGAAACATACAGTAGGCCTATACCATAGAGATTAAGAAATATGACTTATCTTTGTATCTGTGGCATTATGGAAACACTGGTTATATCCATCTCTATGGCCTACACTGGCTGACTGACTGGCTGACTGACTGGCTGACTGACTGGCTGACTGGCTGACTGAGAACACAACTCCCCACTCACCTCATTTGTGCTTCCCTGTTGCAAAACATAGAGAAAAACAAAAACACAGTCTCAGACAAATAATATATTAAATCAAATGCAATATGAATATTCAAATATGCTCCAAATATGTTTCCTTCAGCTCAAACTCTAAACACAACACGTTGCAATTATTGCCAGATTGTTCAACATGGTTCAAAACAGCAGAATGTGTTGTCTGTCGCCACCTAGTGGTTCAGATGCTCTATTACTTATTTATACACAACATTCTCAAGTTAAAACTGTGAGGATTTAGGAGTCAACAAACCTTTAATCACTTTATGGTACACACATCGATACAATAACACACATTATCATAGAGCGCAATGTATGGTGTCCATTTTAGAACATCCTCAGCCTCAAACCTCACCCTCCTTGAGTCATTCCTTTTCCTTCTTTGAGTCAATCAAATCAAACTTTATTTGTCACATGCGCTAAATACAACAGGTGTAGACCTTACAGTGAAATGCTTACTTACCAGCCATTAACCAACAATGCAGTTCAAGAAAGTCTAAATAAAATAAAATAATAAAAAGTAACACAATAAAATAACAATAACGAGGCTATATACAGGGTACTTAGTGATTTTGCAGAGGTACATGGCAGCCCCATCGATGTTAATGGGGGCCTGTTTTCGGCCCTCCTTTTCCTGAAGTCCACGATCAGCTCCTTTGTCTTGCTCACATTGAGGGAGAGGTTGTTATCCTGGCACCACAATGCCAGGTCTCTGACCTCCTCTCTATAAGCTGTCTCATCGTTGTCGGTGATCAGGCCTACCACTCTTGTGTGGTCAGCAAACTTAATGATGATATTGGAGTCGTGTTTGGCCACACAGTCATGGGTGAACAGGGAGTACAGGAGGGGGTTGAGCACGCACCCCTGAGGGGCCCCAGTGTTGAGGATCAGCGTGGCAGATATGCTGTTGCCTACCCTTACCACCTGGGGGCGGCCCGTCAGGAAGTCCAGGATCCAGTTGCAGAGGGCGGTGTTTAGTCCCAGGGTCTTGAAGGCTGAGCTGTAGTCAATGAACAGTATTCTCACATAGGTGTTCCTTTTGTCGAGGTGGGAAAGGGCAGTGTGGAGTGCGATTGAGATTACGTCATCTGTGGATCTGTTGTGGCGGTATGTGAATTGGAGTGGGTCTAGGGAATCCGGGATGATGTTGTTGATGTGAGCCATGACCAGCCTTTCAAAGCACTTCATGGATACAGACGCGAGTGCTACGGGGCGGTAATCATTTAGGCAGGTTACCTTCGCTTCCTTGGGCACAGGGACTATGGTGGTCTGCTTGAAACATGTAGGTATTTCAGACTCGGTCAGGAAGATGTTGTAAATGTCAGTGAAGACACTTGCCAGTTGGTCCGCGCAGTCGTCACACAGTCGTCTGGAACAGCTGGTGCTCTCATGCATGCTTCAGTGTTGCTTGCCTCGAAGCAAGCATAAAAGGCCTTTAGCTTGTCTGGTAGGCTCACGTCACTGGGCAGCTCGTGGCTGGGTTTCCCTTTGTAGTCCATAATAGTTTTCAAGTCCTGCCACATCCGACGAGCGTCAGAGCCGGTGTAGTAGAACTCAATCTTAATCCTGTAATGACGCTTTGCATGTTTGATGGTTCGTCTGAGGCCGTATCAGGATTTCTTATTGGCGTCCGGATTAGTGTCCCGCTCCTTGAAAGCGGCAGCTCTAGCCTTTAGCTCGATGCAGATGTTGCCTGTAATCCATGGCTTCTGGTTGGGATATGTACGTATGGTCACTGTGGGGACGACGTCATCGATGCATTTATTGATGAAGCCGATGACTGATGTGGTATACTCCTCAATGCTATTGGATGAATTCTGGAACATATTCCAATCTGTGCTAGCAAAACAGTCCTGTAGCTTAGCATCCATGTCATCTGACCAGTTCCATATAGAGCGAGTCACTGGTGCTTCCTGCTTTAGTTTTTGCTTGTAAGCAGGAATCAGGAGGATAGAATTATGGTCAGATTTGCCAAATGGAGGGCGAGGGAGGGCTTTGTATGCATCTCTGTGTGTGGAGTAAAGGTGGTCTAGAGTTTTTTTCTCTCTGGTTGCAAAGTCCCTGGCCACTAGGAGCGCCGCTTCTGGATGAGCATTTTCTTGTTTGCTTATGGCCTTATACAGCTGGTTGAGTGCGGTCTTAGTGCCATCATCCGTCTGTGGTGGTAAATAAACAGCCATGAAAAATATAGATTAAAACTCTCTTGGTAGATAGTGTAGTCTACAGCTTATCATAAGGTACTCTACCTCAGGTGAGCAATACCTTGAGACTTCTTTAATATTAGACATTGCGCACCAGCTGTTATTGACAAATAGACACCCCGCCCCCCCCACACCTCGTCTTACCAGACGTAGCTTCTCTGTCCTGGCGATGCAAGGAAAGTCCCACCGTGTCGTCATTATAATATATATATTTTCTGTCATAAGAGACGGTAGCAGCAACATGTGCACAATAAGTTAAAAAAATAAGTTACAAACAATGCAAAAAAACTAATAAAATAGTTGGTTATGAGGCTGTAAAACGGCATCCTTCCGTCCGGTGCCATTTTTTCAAGTTTCAATCCCCTCAAGAAGGGGTGAAGTATGAGGGGTGAAGTATGAGGGTGAGGATATACTAAAATGGACACCATACCCCTGGCTATACACAAACTAGGGAATAAGGTGCCATTTTGGACATAGCCTAGGTCTGGGGACCTACCTGGTCCCAGAGTGCTCCAGCCACCTGGTCGATGACCTGTCCCAGCTCACGGTACTCCCCAGAGTAGCGTATGTAGGCCCAGGTACACAGGGTGATCAGCGTCAGCCCCAGTATCATATTACAGACGCTGGCGATGATGTCAACCCCCACGAAACCTGTGATCCCCGCCACCACGTACATGATGAAGATGACCACGAACAGCGTGGCCGGGGTGCGGGCGGCGTGGAATATGTTCTTGGAGTCGTTGTGCTTGATGTACTGGACGAACACCTCGTCCACCTGGAACAGGGTTCATTTATATTTTATTTCTATTAAGCCTTTATTTTAACACTGAGACAGAGGGTCTCATTTCAAGGTGAGCCCTGGAAACACAATACACACAGATATACAGTACAATACACACAGATATACAGTACAATACACACAGATATACAGTACAATACACACAGATATACAGTATAATACACACAGATATACAGTACAATACACACAGATATACAGTACAATACACACAGATATACAGTACAATACACACAGATATACAGTATAATACACACAGATATACAGTACAATACACACAGATATACAGTACAATACACACAGATATACAGTATAATACACATAGATATACAGATATACAGTACAATACACACATATATACAGTACAATACAGACAGATATACAGTACAATACACATTTAAAACTACACATGTTCAAATACAGAATCCTAAAGAACAGTTCCATTTCTCAGATACTAGGTCCTCAACCAACACTACAAACTGCCTGAGAGGCACCTTAACATCACATTTTAATGAGATCTGCGGATTGTTCCAGAAGTGGACCGCTTCAAAATTAAAAGAGGACCTACCCAGGAACCTCAACACCAACCCTGTGAACTCAGGTCTTTATATTTCAACAGTGAAGGTAAGTCAGAAGCTTGTGTAGTAGAGCTTGGTAAACAAACAGGGAACAGTGATGAGACCTGTGGTAATTTAATGAGGACCAGACAACCTGATGATACAGGATGCAGTGATGTGTATTAAAACTGTCACCTGTTATAAAGCGAAGGGCGCCGTGGTAGACGGCATCGAGAGGTTTAAGACTAGTGGCTGCAGCATTACGATCAACGGTGTCACCAGAGTCAAGAACTGTCAGGAAAGACTAACAATCTACTTCCTGCTGTTTATGGAAGGAAAGGCATGATCTATTTCTATAAAAGAAGCCTACCTTCTATAAAAGAAGCCTACCTTCTATAAAAGAAGCCTACCTTCTATAAAAGAAGCCTACCTTCTATAAAAGAAGCCTACCTTCTATAAAAGAAGCCTACCTTCTATAAAAGAAGCCTACCTTCTATAAAAGAAGCCTACCTTAGCTTCTTAACTAGCTCATCCAAACGTCAATTTATTGTCAATCCAAAAGCCCAGATATTTATAGGTGGGAACCTGCTCGATTAAAAGAACCATCTAATGCATAAATATGTAAGTCAGCTGAAATATTTCAAAGAGAATTAGAAAATAACATACATTTAAGTTTTTCCTGCATTAAGTACCAATTTTAAATAAACAAGGACTTTCTGCAAGGCAACAACATCAGATTGCAGCTCCAACAGCCTGGTCAGCCGTAGGGGCAATAGCATACAGATTACTGTTACAGGTTTTTGTATGTAGACTCCGCAAACGCGAAACATTGCCTTTACATTTTAATGGCACTGTAGCTCTTCAGCGCTACAGATTGAATCGAGCCCTAAATCTGGACCTGGATTAAAAAGCAAACTCGAGAGAATCTCCATTGAAAATGCTTTTTAGTCCAGGATTAGTCTTAATATGTTTCCAGGGAACTGGCACTTAATGTTTCCAGTGCCTATCGAAGGTCTAAACCCACTTTCAAAATGTTCACCTTTTGTTGTCTTACAGCGTGAAATCAAAATTGATTAAAATAAAAAAAATGTAATTGATCTACACATCCTGCCCGACAACTTCCAAGTGAAAAACATATTCAGATGTATTTATCTTTATCAATAAAAAAATTCCTTGTTTGGATAAGTGTCCACCCCCATTGTAATAGTAATCCTAAATTAGCTTGGGTATAACCAATCACCTTCAAAATCACACACCAAGTTAATTGGCATACACCTGTATTACATTTTAGTGATTCACATTATTTCAGGATAAATTCTGCAGTTCCTGTAGGTTCCCTCTGTTAGTGGTGAAGTTTTAATGGGTGCAGGGTTATAACCTTTTGTTTGCTTGCTCACCACCATAATACCAAAGAAGAAGAAGGTTCCCTCTGCTGGGAAGTGAATTGCAAAGCAGACACTCAACCATGAGCACCAACAAGCTTTCAAAAGAACTCCAGGACAAAGTTGTTGAAAGGCACAGATCAGGGGATGGGTATTCAAAGATTTCAAAGGCCTTGAATATCCCTTGGTAAAGATTATTATTAAGAACTGGAAGGTGTACGGCACCACCAAGACCCTGCCTAGATCAGGTTGTTGCTCCAAACTGGATGACTGATCAGAGAGGCAACATTGAAAGAGCTACAAGCTTTCATGTCCAAGACTGGTCACAGTGTGCATGTGACAACAATGTCTGCCATGTATAGTAGCGTGGCCAGAAGGATGCCATTACTCAAGAAAGCCCACCTTGAATCCTGTTTGAAGGATGCAAGAAAACAACAAAAAGTTTTGTTGTCTGACGAAAAAAAAACTGAACCTTTTGGCCTAAATGCAAATCGTTACGTTTGGTGCAAATCCAACATGGCACATCAGCCAATGAACACCATCCCTACTGTGAAGCATGGTGGTGGAAGCAACATGTTATGGAGAAGTTTCTGATCAGGATAGAACAGAAAATTAATGGAGTAATGTACAGAAAGGTCCTTGAGGAAAAGTTGCTTCCCTCTGCAAGAAAGATGAAACTGGGACGGAAGTTCACCTTTCAGCATGACAACGAAGCACACAGCCAAAGCTACAGTGGAGTGGCAAAGGAATACATTACCTAAAGTTTGCCTGACTTGAAGATTTCTGTAGTATCACATTGAGGGAGAGGTTGTTATCCTGGCACCACACTGCCAGGTCTCTGATCGTTGTCGGTGATCAGGCCTACCACTGTTGTGTCGTCAGCAAACTTAATGATGATATTGGAGTCGCGTTTGGCCACGCAGTCATGGGTGAACAGGGAGTACAGGAGGGGGCTAAGCACGCACCCCTGAGGGGCCCCAGTATTGAGGATCAGCGTGGCAGATATGCTGTTGCCTACCCTTACCACCTGGGGGCGGCCCGTCAGGAAGTCCAGGATCCAGTTGCAGAGGGCGGTGTTTAGTCCCAGGGTCTTGAAGGCTGAGCTGTAGTCAATGAACGGCATTCTCACATAGGTGTTCCTTTTGTCGAGGTGGGAAAGGGCAGTGTGGAGTGCGATTGAGATTACGTCATCTGTGGATCTGTTGTGGCGGTATGTGAATTGGAGTGGGTCTAGGGAATCCGGGATGATGTTGTTGATGTGAGCCATGACCAGCCTTTCAAAGCACTTCATGGATACCAACGCGAGTGCTACGGGGCGGTAATCATTTAGGCAGGTTACCATCGCTTCCTTGGGCACAGGGACTATGGTGGTCTGCTTGAAACATGTAGGTATTTCAGACTCGGTCAGGAAGAGGTTGTAAATGTCAGTGAAGACACTTGCCAGTTGGTCCGCGTAGTCGTCACACAGTCGTCTGGAACAGCTGGTGCTCTCATGCATGCTTCAGTGTTGCTTGCCTCGAAGCGAGCATAAAAGGCCTTTAGCTTGTCTGGTAGGCTTGCGTCACTGGGCAGTTTGCGGCTGGGTTTCCCTTTGTCGTCTGTAATAGTTTTCAAGCCCTGCCACATCCGACGTGCGTCATAGCCGGTGTAGTAGGACTCAATCTTAATCATGTATTGACTCTTTGCCTGTATGATGGTTCCTCAAGGGCATATTGAGATTTCTTATAAGCTTCCAGATTAGTGTCCCGCTCCTTGAAAGCGGCAGCTCTAGCCTTTAGCTCGATGTAGATGTTGCCTGTAATCCATGGCTTCTGGTTGGGATATGAATGTACGGGAAATCCCGCCAGCTCTATATTACCCGTGTCGTCATTCTGCCACGACTCGGTGAAGCATAAGATATTACAGTTGTTAATGTTCCGTTGGTAGGATATCCTTGATCTTAGATCATCCATTTTATTTTCCAATGATTGCACGTTGGCCAATATGGTACTGGGAGTTTACTCACTCGCCTGTGAATTCTCAGAAGGCAGCAGGACCTCTGCCCCCTTTTTCTCAGTCTTTTCTTCACGAAGATGACGGGTTTGGGCTAAGAAAGCAGTATATCCTTTGCCTCAGACTCGTTAATGAAAAAACATTCTAGTTCGAGGTCAGTAATCGCTGTTCTGATGTCTAGAAGTTATTTTCTGTCATAAGAGACGGTAGCAGCAACATTATGGACACAATAAGTAAAAAAAACAAGTAACAAACAACGCAAAAAAACCATAGTTGGTTAAGAGGCTGTAAAACGGCAGCCTTCCCCTCCGGCGCCATTTTCTCAAAGATGGAAACTTGACAGAGCTTGAACAGTTTTGTAAAGAAGAATGGTCAAAGGTGTGCAAAGTTGGTAGAGAGCTTTCCCAACAACCCTAACCCGAACAGAAGACAGGGGTTCAGATCCCACCTGAGAGGGAATGTCCTATTGCGTTAATGGTTAAGAAAGATGTTGGTTTCCCGAGCGAGAGACGGGGGTTCAGATCCCACCTGTGCTGCCTGTGACATACCTCTCCCTCCAGCTGTAGCAGGTAGCGACGGCTGAATTCCTCCCCTCCCATCTTCTTGACCCCCCGAAACACCTGGAGGGCTTCCTCCCTGATGTCACTGTGTCTGGCCTGGAGCTCTGCTGGTGCCAGGAAGGGCCGGTCCCCACCACACACCTGGGGAGAGAGGGGGGGGGGAGGAGGAATGGAGGAGAGAGAGGGGGGAGAAGGTGAGGAGAAAGAGGAGGAGGAGGAGGAGGAGGAGGAGGGGTGAAATTGAGTATTCACTCTTCAGGAGAATGACTACTGGGGGGACAACAGTAGGTCTCAGCAAGGCAGCTGCATTAGAATTGGAGATGAGCCTGGACAGCCCTGCTCTGTTACCTGCTCCATCTTCTTGTTGTACAGGTCTCTGGCTGCTGCCACTGCTGCCAGGTTGTTGGCCTCTGCTGTGGCCTGAGGAACACCACATGTTATATTCATCAGGTAATGCATTATAATGATGGAAGAAAGATAAACACAAGACATTGGTACCTGCAGCATGGATTTCGGGTGTGGCAACTCCTCCCCCTGATAGATTTTGATGTATGCCTGGAGGGGGGAGGGGGGGGAGGGGCTTGTCATTAACAAACACCTACAGTATTTAACGTTTCAATATCATTATTTTCACTGGTTGGTTGAAGCATTCACTGTACAGTGAACATCTGTTGATGCACATTGTTTAACCATACCAAATTCAAGTAGCTTGGTCCAAGATCTGTTTACACCGTCTTGTTAACTCCTGACAATAACCATAGGACTTGGCAAGACAGCACAAACAGATCTGGAACCAGGCTAAAATGGAAGACCCGGACCTTGAAGTACTCCAGCAGACCTCTGCAGGTGATGTTACTGCCGTTGATCTCCTTGACATCCAGGTTCTTGGGACTCAGCAGCCACGGGACCAGGATCTGCAGGTTGTTGATGAACTCACAGTCGATCTCTAAACACAACTCAGGGAGAAGTGAGATTAGGAGAATGGTAGGGTAGTTATGTAAACATGTTGCTTCCGTCCCTGTCCTGCCTTGAGCTGGGCATGAACCAGCGACCCTCTGCACACAATTTAGGGAGAGGCAACATTAGCTGAATAGGAGGGCTAAACAAAAACACAATTTGTCATCCTGTGACAATTTCAGAATTCTGTTCCTGTCATATGAAATTTAATCAAAGGAACATCTAACTTTAGTGTGTTTTGTGTTTAAATTCATCAATGGGATTAGTCTGTTGTTTTGTGTTTAAATTCATCAATGGGATTAGTCTGTTGTTTTATCAACACAAAGTGTGTTGTGTTTGTTTTAAGACCACAAAGGTGACAAAATATATATTGTACCTTTGAGTCTGCCGTCGAAGTTAGGGTTGGTGGCCACTTTGAGTCCGGGGTGGGGCATCAGGAAACAGGAGATATTGGTGAAGCAGGAGTGGATGTGTTTACGGACGTTCTGCAGCTCCTCATGCTGGTTCTCTGAGATCTAGAACACAGCACCACAGACACAAACACTCAACCACAGACACACAACCACAGACACATAACCACAGACACATAACCACAGACACAATCTCAGTTGGTAACATGGTACTGCTACCAAATCCAAGGTCATGGGTTCAATTCCTGCAGGGGATTACAGTGTCTTCTTATATTATTATTATTATTATCATTATCATTATCATTATCATCATCATCATCATGATTATTATTGTTATCATCATTATTATCATCATCATCATCATCATCATCATCATCATTATTATCATTATTATTATGATTATTATTGTTATTATTATGATTATTATTGTTATTATTATTATAGTTATAGTTATTATTATCTTTATTATTATATTATCATCATCATCATTATTATTATTATTATTATTATTATTATTATTATTATTATTATCATCATCATCATCATCATCATCATTATTATTATCATTATTATTATGATTATTATTATCGTTATAGTTATTATTATTATCATCATCATTATTATTATCATCAGTATCATCATTATTATTATAATTATTATTATTATCATTATTATTGTTATTATTATTATTATCGTTATTATTATCTTTATTATTATTATCATCCGTATTATTATCATTATCATCATTATTATTATTATTATTATTACATCTAACATGATCATGCCGCATAAATAGCAGCCTTTTAGTTTCAGTTAACGACACTGTGTTAATATAACTTGTTGTTGTTGTTATCTTTATATGAACCACTATAATAATTGTTAATCTGTGATCTCTGACCTTGAGTCTTTTCTCCAGGAACTTCATGCCTCCTTCCTGCCCGTAGCCAAACTCGTAGGGAAAACTCCAGTCCCGGACTAGGAATATCATGGACTGGAACAATACAGACATGGGTTCACTAAGTTAGGGTGCAGTGGCAAAGCATTAGCAAGGAAAGTCTCTGACAACAAGAAGCTAGCAAAGTAAATAGGACCTAAATAGTTCCTGCTCTGGTGAATCAGCCTCGTTAAACCAGCCTGAGTTAAACCAGCTTTCTGGTGAACTGAATCAGCCTTGTTAAACCAGCCTGATCTTGCGAGCTCACATTCTGTTTCAAGAACGTCAGCGCAGTTTTCAGACTGGATGCAAAAGCCTAAAACTGAATAACAGAAAGGGGAGCGTGTCCTACCTGGAAAGGTTTAAGGAAGGTTTCCTCCATGGCCAGTCTGCCATACTCAGTGAAGAGCTACGAAGAGAGAGGATAAGAGTTTAGAGAAACATTGCATTTATTTTATGTTTAGAGAAACATCTAATTTATTTTATGTTTAGAGAAACATCTAATTTATTTTATGTTTGGAGAAAAATCTAATTTATTTGATGTTTAGAGAAAAATCTAATTTATTTTATAATGTTTAGAGAAACATTGCATTTATTTTATAATGTTTAGAGAAACATCACATTTATTTTATAATGTTGAGAGAAACATCTCATTTATTTTATGTTTAAAGAAACATTAATTTATTTTATGTTTAGAGAAACATCTCATTTATTTTATCATGTTTAAAGAAACATCTAATTTATTTTATAATGTTTAGAGAAAAATATCATTTATTTTATAATGTTTAGAGAAACATCTAATTTATTTTATAATGTTTAGAGAAACATCTAATTTATTTTATAATGTTTAGAGAAACATCGCATTTATTTTATAATGTTTAGAGAAACATCGCATTTATTTTATAATGTTGAGAGAAACATCGCATTTATTTTATAATGTTGAGAGAAACATCTAATTTATTTTATCATGTTTAAAGAAACATCTAATTTCTTTTATAATGTTTAGAGAAAAATCTCATTTATTTTATGTTTAGAGAAAAATCTCATTTATTTTATGTTTAGAGAAAAATCTCATTTATTTTATGTTTAGAGAAACATCTCATTTATTTTAAAATGTTTAGAGAAACATCAAATATATTTTATATTGTTTAGAGAAACATCTAATTTATTTTATTTTTAGAGAAACATCTCATTTATTTTATGTTTAGAGAAACATCTCATTTATTTTAAAATGTTTAGAGAAACATCTCATTTATTTTATATTGTTTAGAGAAACATCACATTTATTTTATAATGTTGAGAGAAACATCTAATTTATTTTATAATGTTTAGAGAAACATCTCATTTATTTTATAATGTTTAGAGGAACATCTCATTTAAGGAAGGTTTCCTCCATGGCCAGTCTGCCATACTCAGTGAAGAGCTACGAAGAGAGAGGATAAGAGTTTAGAGAAACATTGCATTTATTTTATATTGTTTAGAGAAACATCTCATTTATTTTATGTTTAGAGAAACATCAAATTTATTTTACAATGTTTAGAGAAACATCTAATTTATTTTATGTTTAGAGAAACATCTAATTTATTTTATGTTTAGAGAAACATCTAATTTATTTTATCATGTTTAAAGAAACATCTAATTTATTTTATAATGTTTAGAGAAAAATATCATTTATTTTATGTTTAGAGAAACATCTAATTTATTTGATGTTTAGAGAAACATCTAATTTATTTGATGTTTAGAGAAAAATCTCATTAATTTTATTTTTAGAGAAAAATCTAATTTATTTTATAATGTTTAGAGAAACATCTCATTTATTTTATAAGGTTGAGAGAAACATCTCATTTATTTTATAATGTTGAGAGAAACATCTCATATATTTTATAATGTTTAGAGAAACATCTAATTTATTTTATGTTTATGGAAACATCTAATTTATTTTATGTTTAGAGAAACATCTAATTTATTTTATATTGTTTAGAGAAACATCTAATTTATTTTATATTGTTTAGAGAAACATCTAATTTATTTTATGTTTAGAGAAACATCTAATTTATTTTATCATGTTTAAAGAAACATCTAATTTATTTTATAATGTTTAGAGAAAAATATCATTTATTTTATGTTTAGAGAAACATCTAATTTATTTTATAATGTTTAGAGAAACATCGCATTTATTTTATAATGTTGAGTGAAACATCTAATTTATTTTATAATGTTTAGAGAAACATCACATTTATTTTACAATGTTTAGAGAAGAATCTAATTCATTTTATGTTTAGAGAAACATCTCATTTATTTTATGTTTAGAGAAACATCTCATTTATTTTATGTTTAGAGAAACATCTAATTTATTTCATAATGTGTAGAGAAACATCTCATTTATTTTATAATGTTTAGAGAAAAATCTAATTTATTTTATAATGTTTAGAGAAACATCACATTTATTTTATAATGTTTAGAGGAACATCTAATTTATTTTATAATGTTTAGAGAAACATCTAATTTATTTTATAATGTTTAGAGAAACATTAATTTATTTTATCATGTTTAGAGGAACATCTAATTTATTTTATAATGTTTAGAGGAACATCTCATTTAAGGAAGGTTTCCTCCATGGCCAGTCTGCCATACTCAGTGAAGAGCTACGAAGAGAGAGGATAAGAGTTTAGAGAAACATCACATTTATTTTATGTTTAGAGAAACATCTAATTTATTTTATGTTTAGAGAAACATCTAATTTATTTTATGTTTAGAGAAACATCTCATTTATTTTATAATGTTTAGAGAAAAATCTAATTTATTTTATCATGTTTAGAGAAACATCACATTTATTTTATAATGTTTAGAGGAACATCTAATTTATTTTATAATGTTTAGAGAAACATCTAATTTATTTTATAATGTTTAGAGAAACATCTAATTTATTTTATCATGTTTTGAGGAACATCTAATTTATTTTATAATGTTTAGAGAAACATCACATTTATTTTATAATGTTTAGAGAAACATCTAATTTATTTTATCATGTTTTGAGGAACATCTAATTTATTTTATAATGTTTAGAGAAACATCACATTTATTTTATAATGTTTAGAGGAACATCTAATTTATTTTATAATGTTTAGAGAAACATCTAATTTATTTTATAATGTTTAGAGAAACATTAATTTATTTTATCATGTTTAGAGGAACATCTCATTTATTTTATAATGTTTAGAGAAACATCTAATTTCAGAGTCATTATCTACAGTGGGGAGAACAAGTATTTGATACACTGCCGATTTTGCAGGTTTTCCAACTTACAAAGCATGTAGAGGTCCAGAAAAAATCCAGAAAATCACATTGTATGATTTTTAAATAATTAATTTGCATTTTATTGCATGACATAAGTATTTGATCACCTACCAACCAGTAAGAATTCCGGCTCTCACAGACCTGTTAGTTTTTCTTTAAGAAGCCCTCCACTCATTACCTGTATTAACTGCACCTGTTTGAACTCGTTACCTGTATAAAAGACACCTGTCCACACACTCAATCAAACAGACTCCAACCTCTCCACAATGGCCAAGACCAGAGAGCTGTGTAAGGACATCAGGGATAAAATTGTAGACCTGCACAAGGCTGGGATGGGCTACAGGACAATAGGCAAGCAGCTTGGTGAGAAGGCAACAACTGTTGGCGCAATTATTAGAAAATGGAAGAAGTTCGGTCAATCTCCCTCGGTCTGGGGCACCATGCAAGATCTCACCTCATGGGGTATCAATGATCATGAGGAAGGTGAGGGATCAGCCCAGAACTACACGGCAGGACCTGGTCAATGACCTGAAGAGAGCTGGGACCACAGTCTCAAAGAAAACCATTAGTAACACACTACGCCGTCATGGATTAAAATCCTGCAGCGCACGCAAGGTCCCCCTGCTCAAGCCAGCGCATGTCCAGGCCTGTCTGAAGTTTGCCAATGACCATCTGGATGATCCAGAGGAGGAATGGGAGAAGGTCATGTGGTCTGATGAGACAAAAATAGAGCTTTTTGGTCTAAACTCCACACGCCGTGTTTGGAGGAAGAAGTAGGATGAGTACAACCCCAAGAACACCATCCCAACCGTGAAGCATGGAGGTGGAAACATCATTCTTTGGGGATGCTTTTCTGCAAAGGGGACAGGACGACTGCACCGTATTGAGGGGAGGATGGACGGGGCCATGCATCGCGAGATCTTGGCCAACAACCTCCTTCCCTCAGTAAGAGCATTGAAGATGGGTCGTGGCTGGGTCTTCCAGCATGGCAACAACCCGAAACACACAGCCAGGGCAACTAAGGAGTGGCTCCGTAAGAAGCATCTCAAGATCCTGGAGTGGCCTAGCCAGTCTCCAGACCTGAACCCAATAGAAAATCTTTGGAGGGAGCTGAAAGTCTGTATTGCCCAGCGACAGCCCCGAAACCTGAAGGATCTGGAGAAGGTCTGTATGGAGGAGTGGGCCAAAATCCCTGCTGCAGTGTGTGCAAACCTGGTCAAGAACTACAGGAAACATATGATCTCTGTAATTGCAAACAAAGGTTTCTGTACCAAATATTAAGTTCTGCTTTTCTGATGTATCAAATACTTATGTCATGCAATAAAATGCAAATTAGTTACTTAAAAATCATACAATGTGATTTTCTGGATTTTTGTTTTAGATTCCGTCACTCACAGTTGAAGAGTACCTATGATAAAAATTACAGACTTCTACATGCTTTGTAAGTGGGAAAACCTGCAAAATCGGCAGTGTATCAAATACTTGTTCTCCCCACTGTATCTGTATCTCCACAGTGAAAGACCTCAGTGATATTGTAAGTGATGTAATCAATCAGTCTACTTACCTGCAAGTGTTGAAGATCATCCTCCTGCACATTCTGGGAGATGTTGTACACCTGCGAAACAAGATAATTTTCTACTCCAACATGTTTTGGCACAGAAGGTCTACCATTGTCTAGGTCTCCAAGCAATGTCATTATTTATGTTCAAAGACAGTGGGGTCGTTAAGGCGAAAGCCACTGTACCTGTTAAGACAGTGGGGTCGTTAGGGCCAAAGCCACTACTGTACCTGCATGGAGCTGATCATAGTACTTAGTGCAAACACAGTGGCTGAATCCCTCAACGTTGACTGGCTGTCAAACGTTCCCTGAGTATCCATCAGTAGAACTGCCACCTGAGGGACGAGACAGGAGAACATAACTCTTCATTCATCAGTGTTAATGTTATTACAGTTTAACAAGGGAGACAAAACTGAAGAATTAGAGTTAATTTCCTGCAAATTCTACACATTTATTTTATAATGTTTAGAGGAACATCTCATTAAAGGAAGGTTTCCTCCATGGCCCGTCTGCCATACTCAGTGAAGAGCTACGAAGAGAGAGGAGAAGAGTTTAGAGAAACATCGCATTTATTTTATGATGTTTAAAGAAACATCTCATTTATTTTATGATGTTTAAAGAAACATCTCATTTATTTTATGATGTTTAAAGAAACATCTCATTTATTTTATGATGTTTAAAGAAACATCTCATTTATTTTATGATGTTTAAAGAAACATCTCATTTATTCTACACATTTTGCTATGAGGCAGAGAGAAAATGTTTCAGTTGTTGAACCTTTATTTAACCAGGCAAGTCAGTTAAGAACTAATTCTTATTTACATTGACGACCTACACCGGCCAAACTCGGACGACGCCCAATTGTGCGCCGCCCTATGGGACTCCCAGTCATGGCCGGTTGTGACACAGTCTGGATTCGAACCAGGTTGTCTGTAGTGACGCCTCTAGTACTGAGATGCAGATTCATTGTCTTAGACCACTGCAGCACTTGGAAGCCCTTTTAATGCATGTTTGCTGCAATTCTACACATTTTGGAATAGGGTGGAGAAAAACATTTGCATGATTTCTACAAGTTTAGACATCTGGCCGCTAGACTAACTTACCAATCAAAATAATGTTAGCTGACATGAACTAATAAAGTAACAATCAGTGACTGACAACAAGATAAAAACTGCTGATGCAGAACCACATTTCAAAATGGCACGTTGTGTAGTCTACTATTCTAACTGTCAACAGTAAGTTGAAACTCTGAGTTCCGCTGAGCAGGCCCATCCCTGATCAAGATGATCACAAACGTCTGTAAATATCACAGATCGGTCCTCTAACTGTAGTCGTCATACAGAATCTACCCATAGGGCTCTGGTCAAAAGTAGTTAGTGCACTGTGTAGGGAAAGGAGGATCTGGTACCTTGCGTCCATCTGGCTTATCCACCAGGAAGACTTCGCTCCAGATCTGAATGCCTGTGGTCTCCCTCTCAGAACCACCCCTCCAGGAGAACCCTGTCAGAGGCTCCTCTGCCTGCCCCAGCCACTCCTCGGACGCCTGGGGACATAGATTGGATACAGACTGAGAAGAGAGGACTACAACACAGATCAATGCTTCTTGGACCAATCCTGCTACCACCATATTAGTCACAAACCTTAAACAGTAACACACATCAAAACCTTAATCATCACATTATGCCAATGCAGCACACTGATGCAAAGTTTAATTTCAGATTGTCTCTTACGTGCTGAGGGATAGGTCATAGGTCATAGCCAGGTCAACAGATATGCCAAGTGTGACAGGCGTCACTTAACAGTATTGCCTCCTTCCTCACCAGCTCACACAGAGACTGGATCTCTGGACCTCTGTCTCACAAACACAAGTGACCTTGCTAATGTCTTGGAGAGATTTCAAGCTGAGGAGTGAGGTTACCAATCCCCATCAATTACACAAGCACGACCTTTGAACTCACCTGGCTGTACATGTAACGCAGCATGAAGTCCATGAGGAAGGACTTCCCCTTGCGGAACGCTCCGGCCACAGATATGGCCACCACCTCCCTGTTATGGACCTCTTCAGCCAATAGGATCCGTCTCAGCGCCGCCTCGTCCAACTCAAAGGTGTGGTCGTCCTTGACAACAAGCACCTGGATGGGCCGCGCCCTTCCATCGGGCTCCTCCTCCTCTGAGCTCCAGTCGTAGGTGGCTTGGTCTGTGAAGGACCCTGTCACATGACACGGGTACAACAGAGTACAAATTAAAGAATGTTGCACATCCTACAACGCTCTCAAGCGCTTCTGAAATGGCTCCCTATTCCCTATGTAGTGCATAGTATAGTGTACTTTTGACCAGAGATCTAAGGGCCCTATATAGTGCACTACCCTACGTCAATAACTTTTTATTAATGACAGGCAGTGTTAAAGGCTGGTTAATACCATAACAGCTATCTACCTGGTGGTTAACAGATCAGTATCATTTCATCACATAATCGGTGTCCCAAATGGCTCCCTATTCCTTATTTGGAGTGGGCCCTGGTTAAAAGTAGTGCACTATGTAAGGAATAGGGTGATATTTGGGACACCAACGTACCGTAGCTGAGCGAGATGTTGAATCCAGTAATGATTCAAGTTAAGCATTGGTTCACTTCATAACAGAGTTTGTGCGTTGGGACTGGGAGAGAGAGAGAGCTTTGCTTTCCTTTCCGGGCAAGCAGTGACTCAGTCTGCCTGCAATCTCTCTGCCTTTCCACAGTCTCCAGAGGCCTAATGATTGTGTAGGCCGCAAAATCCTAGCTAGTCTGCTTACAGGGAGAAGACTGAGGGGCACACAGTCACGATACGGTGGTTGTCTATCTATCTGTGTGTGGTTGACAATAGACAACATTGAATCATTTTCTTCCCTTTAAGTAATGTATTGTGTTAGCAGGCTGAGAAGAGTTGATAGATATAACGCCTACTGTCCCTCTCAGAGAAAATCAAAGGACATATCTTATCGCCCACAACACTCCAAGCTCTATTTCTGCATTTGTATAAGATGACATAATAACAAACATAGCAAGTCTCATTAATACAAAATAGACTAATACTGTAGGTGGGAAAGGAAGAGACCATATTGGGGCTTTCCAATGAATGCAGAGCACAGAACACAGTTAATAATGGAAACAGTCCTGTCCTATGTTTCTCAATGCTGGACGGGGGCATTTATTTATTCTCACTAACAAAGGCCAACGCAATGATGCCTGTCCTAAAATAACAGGTATCTCCACGTCAAGGCTACATCCCAAATGGCACCCTATTATGTAGTGCATTACCTTCGACCTGGGCCCATAGGGAAATAGGGTGCCATTTGAGACATGGGCCCTGGCCAAAAGTAGTGCACTTTATAGGCAATAGGGTGTCATTTGGGACACGACCCCAACTTCCAGACTAGCTGCTCCTTGACTCCAGAGCAGCTTCATTAGATTATTATTTTCTATGTATTTTTTTATTTAACCAGGCAAGTCAGTTAAGAACAAATTGTTATTTACAATGACGGCCTTCCTGCAGGGTCAGCACCTAGAGCAAATTAGGGTTAAATGCCTTGTTAAGTGCCTTGTCTGCTCGGGTATTCGAAACAGCGACCTTTCGGTTACTGGCCCAACGCTCTAACCACTAGGTCTACTCTGTAAATGTACTGGGTCAATGCTCATTGCTGCTCAACTCTCTTTGATAATAAACAACACCATTCTGTCACTCTATAGCTTCCAAACCAGTCATTCTAGCTATCATAATAGGCTACAATATGTTGAATGCCTGACAGCTCTTAGCATAGACAATGTAGCAGGGTTCTTTCTATATCTTTGGCTCTTAGTATGTCTAACGATGATGGTTGTAACAAGCTAATTTTTACTATGTGATAACAGCCCCAAATGGTATGGCACAGTTGGTGTTTATCAAACAGATATGAGATGAACACCAATCAGAAAGCTGAGACATAAATACAGTAGCTGAGTGAAATCTAATGGTAAGGATGATGCCATCTGTTTGCCTCAGGTTCACCCATACCCCCTATAGCACCTCCTTGACAGGTATTTGGGTAAGGGCCTAGGCCTGCAAAAAATATCTCTAACACTGGTAAATTCTAGCGTTGTGTTTGTTTGTATTGCTGTCGTTCGTTATTCTGTGCCATAATAATTCTAAAGGGTGCGGGGATGGGGACGCTCAGACAGACGAGTCATTGGCCTGTAGACTAGTGTGAATAGAATAGAGTAGACGCTTGGCTTGGGTTTATACTAGTTGAATAGCTGAACGGGGCTTGGTTGGGTCTGGTCCAGGCCAGCGTTTTTGCGATGATTGAGCATTCAATAGATGTAACGGTTTGTTCTGACAACAACATACAAATTACAACGACTGTTATTTATGCACAAACATCTGATCAGCTGCATTGCTGAGACTCGCCCTAGCCTAGGCTACATGAAATAGGCTAAACAACGCAACCCTTTTATGTACGTATACAGAGGACCAACCGAGTCATCTTCATAATTATTAGCCACTCACCCCAGCTGTCTCTGTCTTTACGGTTTCTCGCCATGGTGTTGTTCCTTTCTGTTTGACTGTACGTGAGAACCTAAAAGCGGCTGTCATGTAGACGAGGACCTCTTCAAAACCGACACGGAGGAGGATGCTCATCAAAGGGAGGACGCTGAAGCCGACGGGAGTTGTCTGCAGTATTTGTATTAGTCGCCAGGGGGTGCTGGTTCGGTGTTTTTCATTGTTTTGTTTTTCTGGACGTTAGTGGTTACGGTTGCTTGCTTACTTACATCGCTAGGTAGCGGTAGTTTCACATAATTTATCAGACAGAGAGAGTAATTACGTCTTGATAAAAACAATGCAATAGCATTTTGATCGATTAAATAATGTTAGTTGTTATTGTTTTCCTGCCATGTCGGCTGGTACCCTTCACAGTGTGGAACGCATGGGTGACATAAAGGACATCTGCACTATTTAGGAGCAGCTCGTGCTGTCAACAGGAGGAAGTAACGTCGCGAGCGTGAGGTTGGAGTTCCAGCAAAGCTTGCAGTTGTTTGAGGGAGAGTGAGCTGCCAGTACAAGTTGACGCTTTATCTGAATAGGAGAAATAATTTAACATATTCCTGTCGTATGTGTAACTTATATTGAGTAAATGGTAAGTTGGCCAACTTCGCAAACCTAGCTACTGTTTTGGATTAACGTTAGTTTTAACGGTAGCTGGCCAGCTAGCCACTTAGCATACTAGCTAGCTACTGTAACGTTAGCTTGGGATAATTCAAGTAAATTAACTACGTTTAAAAAAACAAAAGAAAAAACATCGCCTTGGTAGTTATTTAGTTAGTTACTGTGTAAGTAGCTAACTTGACATACTCTCTAACGTTACAGAGGGTTAAACTAATGATTAATCCGTTGTTTATGTGCTAACTTTTCAGTAGATAACTAACGTTAGTTACTTTGTTAGCTAGTCTCAATCTAACGTAAACCGGCCAGCCAGCAAATACATTGATTATTGAATGACTTCTGAAATCGTGTCTTTGGTTGTTTTGTAGCTACTTAACGTTATTAGCTGGAGGTTTACTAACTATTCTTTTCTACTCTCTCAGCGACAGGAAATGGACCAGAAGCCAGACTTGGGAGCAGCACTCCTGCAGTTTTAGAGAATAAGCTAATTATCATCCCTTGCAAGTACTCCTTACCGAATGATACTGACGTGTATTTGCACTAGCTAACTTTGCTAAATGTAAAGTGGAGTAATTGGGTGTTTACAAACTATCCAGCCAGTTAGCTGTCTATCATGGATATATTTCCAAGACCTAGTGGAGAAATTCAAAGAAAAAACCCACAACAGGATTTCGAGCTTATTCAACGAGTTGGGAGCGGCACATATGGAGACGTATACAAGGTATTCTGTTCGATCTACCATCAAACTGAATGAACAGGAGAAGCTGTTCCGAATATAGATCCGAGTCCAATAAAACAAGCACCACCAACTGTTGGGAGGCACGAGATCCCTGTGCTCTATACCATAGCTAAATCCTCTCGAAACCTGGGGAGAGGAGTGACATGACGTTGTCAAGGTTGTATTTCTCTCCCCCAGGACCATAGTTAAATGTTCAATGTGTTTAGCTTGTATGGCAAATATGTGAGTAAAGTTATGCCATAGTTGTGTGTATGATGTATAGCTGACTAACATCAATTCAAAGCACAGAACCTTTGCTGATGTCAGTTTTCCAATCGTAGTTTGAGTTTTAGAATGGAAACTACAGTGAATGCTCATCTTCATGACATATAAAGCTGTGTAAACACTTTGTGCAGCTTAACTTCAACTTTAAATTGATATCTAGGGCCTAGTTATCAAGCTCGTTTGTATGTGGTCAGGTTATCCTCTCTCCTCAAGTTGCTTTTGCCTGTTTTTAGAGAGCTAACTTGTGACATTTTGTAAAGGCTTTATTTAGAGTGGTGAGTCACCTACCAATCAAGGCTTTCATTTACTTCTCCTGCTGAGTGAAGCATCTGCCCACCACATTATCACTTTATTGTCTTGGGTTCCAAATACAGGAGCTGGAGGATGTAGCCTACTTTATGGGCCAGCTTCAGTCATGTATGACGTAGACTACATTATGGGCCAGCTTCAGTCATGTATGATGTAGCCTACTTCATGGGCCAGCTTCAGTCATGTATGATGTAGCCTACTTCATGGGCCAGCTTCAGTCTAGCATAAGGGCAATTCCACGGCAAGAGTGCTGCTGAGACTCCGATTTTTCACTTTAAAATATATGCACAAGGACTAATTTTAAGGATTTCCACTGAAGTTTGCATCTCCACTGTTCTTCAAGTAAATGTGTTTTTAGAAATGTTTTAGTGGAAAATGTAAAAAAATGTGATTGTAATTTTAGAAAATGTCCATAATTTATCTGCAGTAATAGTGGAGTGATGTTTCACAGTATTACTTACCTGCCAGTGTTGTGATTGGCTGTGGTATTCGCCTATTAGATTCTCCCGTCAGAGCTGCATCTGTTGTAAAAATGGGAAAGCTGTCATGACTTTATCTATTGGAAATCGCTCTGTCATTTCCGGGTTGCTAAAATTCTGCACTGTTCGCTCAATTTCAGTTAATGTGAGAAAACAAGCACTGAATAGAGTAGGAAATCATTGTACCATCTAAATCATTGTACCATCTAAATCGTTGTGAAATATATTTTCTCTAGAATTGTCTCGAATGTCAATAGCGTTAAGATTTCCCTTCACTGGAGCTAAGGGGCATAGACCAAACCATGAAAAACAGCCCCAGAACCTTATTCCTCCTCCACCAAACTTTACAGTTGGCACTATGCATTCGGGCAGGTGGTGTTCTCCTGGCATCCGCCAAACCCAGGTTCGTCCGTCAGACTGCCAGAGGGTAACGCGTGATTCATCACTCCAGAGAACACGTTTCCAGAGTCCAATGGCGGTGAGCCACTCCAGCTGATGCTTGGCATTGTGTATGGTTATCTTAGGCTTGTGTGCGGCTGCATTGCCATGGAAACTTATTTCATGAAGCTCCTGACGTTGATTCCAGAGGCAGTTTGGAATTCGGTAGTGAGTTTTGCAACCAAGGACAGATTTTTACGTGCTTCAGCACTCTGGTCACTTTCTGTGAGCTTGTGTGGCCTACCACTTCGCGGCTAAGCTGTTGTCGCTTGTAAGACGTTTCCACTTCACAATAACAGCACTAGGGTTGCACATTTTGGGGAATATTTAGAGTTGGAAACGTTCCGTGGGAATTAACAGGAATACATGGGAATTAACTGAAATATATGTAAATTAATATTAATACCATTTAAATGTAGATGTTTTTTGCATTGGATATATTTACCATATATGGAGCCAAACATAAACCTTTTACCTTTATCATAATTAGACATAATTGCAAATGATTAAATCCTTCCAATAGAAAAAAGACAATTTGGTTACGAATTGAACTTTAATTAAATGAGTTTACTCTTCACATGGGATGATTTCACTGAACAACAAAAGAAAGGGAATATTGAATGATCCATCTCATCTCCCAAAAACATTTTCAACATACATCTGTAAAATGATAGTCTAGAAACTAAAGCTTTGGTTGTCTTCCTCTCAGGCTTCCATGTCTTCTCCTTGGACCTCCTCAATGTCCACCTCTTGAACATCAGACTCCGAGGCCTCATCTTCACTGTCACTTTCCAACCTTGTTGAGGATGGCTCGTTGTCAGGCTCAAAAAGCCAAAAATTTGCCCAGATGGGCACCAATTTCTCAACCCTTGTATTGGTCAGCCTGTTGCATGCTTTGGTGTATGTGTCACAAACAGGGAGCAGTTGCACTCTGAGGTGGCTGATGTTGGTGGGATTTGGAGGATTATGGAGGAAACAGGGGAAAGAGCCTCAGATCCACGAAGTCCCTTCCACCAGGTGGCTGATGAGATATGTTGGCACGACTGCCATATTGCATCTCCATTCCAAAGCCCTTGCTTGGAAGTGTACTTCGCCAGACTGCCAAGAACCTTGCCCTCATCCAGGCCAAGGTGGCGAGACACGGTAGTGATGACACCATAGGCCTTGTTGATCTCTGCACCAGACAGGATGCTCTTGCCAGCATACTTGGGGTCCAACAAGTACGCTGCGGGGTGTATGGGCTTCAGGCAGAAGTCTTCATGCTTTTGGATTTATTTCAGAACTGCAGTTTCCTCTGCTTGGAACAACAGTGAGCAGGGCAGTATGGATTTCTTCTCTTACGTCTGCAAGCAGAGTTTGAGCATCAGACAGGATGTCTTCCTCAATCCGTGCAATGGTTACTGCTATAGGTTTCAGGAGTTTCAGGCTGCTTACCACTCTCTCCCAAAATACATCATCCAGGAGGTTCCTCTTTATGGGGATTTGACAGACTGTGATATGGCCATTTCTTGGAGAGACTCCTTCCCCTCCAGGAGACTGTCAAACATGATGACAACACCACTCCAACGGGTGTTGCTGGGCAGCTTCAATGTGATGCTCTTATTCTTCTCACTTTGCTTGGTGAGGTAGATTGCTGCTATAACTTGATGATCCTTCACATACCTAACCATTTCATTGGCTCTCTTCTAGAGTGTATCCATTTGTTTTTAGTATCATGATGTCCTTGAGGAGCAGATTCAATGCATGAGCAGCACAGCCAATGGGTGTGATGTGAGGGTAGGACTCCTCCACTTTAGACCAAGCAGCCTTCATGTTCGCAGCATTGTCTGTCACCAGTGCAAATACCTTCTGTGGTCCAAGGTCATTGATGACTGCCTTCAGCTCATCTGCAATGTAGAGACCGGTGTGTCTGTCCCTTGTGTCTGCTCTTGTAGAATACTGGTTGAGGGGTGGAGATGTAGTTAATTATTCCTTACCCACGAACCTTCGACCACCCAACAAAGATGATTGTAATACAGTCTGCTTTCTCTATGATTTGATTGACCTTCACTTGAACTCTGTTGAACTCTGCATCCAGCAAATTAGTAGATAAAGCATGTCTGATTGGAGGGGTGTATGCTGGGCGATGAACATTCAGAATTCTCTTCCAATACACATTGACAAGACATTCATCAGCATTTCTCTTGACTACGTTGCTCCATTAAGTAAAAAAAAAAAAACAGGAGGACCATGAGCTGTTGCTATCGATAAGGTGTCTGATTTATAATTTTCACCTCGAATAGAAGTAGAGGGACTTTTGTCAGAGGTTGCTTGTTAGGTTGCTTGTTGTGAGCGCTGAGGGAACTTTATGCCCTTGGCCAGATGATTCTGCATCTTTGTTGCATTTTCACAGTATTTGCAAATGTACACAGCTTTTCCTTCTACATTAGCTGCAGTGAAATGTCTCCACACATCACATAGTGCCCGTGGCATTTTCCTGTAAAGATTAGAAAAAAATGAGTAAAAAAAAAACAAATACAATTCCATGTACAGATAAATAGTTAAGCAGTTAGATTAAACAACTCTTTTGTAAGATAAATGTTTTAAAATGAAACATGTATGGAAACAGGTGAATTAACACTCCTCAGTTAGCAGGCTCAAGCAAGCTAAAACCCACATGGTAGCAAAAACTAACTAGCAGAAATTGTTAACAAAGTTACAAATAATTTAAACACACTTTGCTGTAGGCTACTATTTACCAGTTAACAAAAAATCATGTACGTCATATAAAATATATTCACCCCACCCAGTATTGTAATCAAAACTGACCAGAAAGCATGTAGTCCTTGGCTCAGACAGTGTAGTAGTGTGGGCTCAATAGCATCTCATTAGTGTGCAAGATCTTGATGTGATGGAAGAATGCACTGTGCATGCAGAGGGTTGCAAATCCATTGAATTTGGGATAGTTTAACCAAAATATGCCACAGACCTAGAATTGCCTTGTGTATCCCACAAAAAGGTTCACAGTTATAATTTCCAAAATCCTAGGGCTTAACTTCACATGAGTTCTGGAAATTTACCGGAAAGTTTCTGACCCTTTGCAACCCTAAATGGCACTTACAGTTGACCGCTGCAGCTCTGGCACTGAGCTCTTCAAGAAGGCCATTCTACTGCCAATATTTGTTTATGGAGATAGTTACTCCACAATACTACCCTAATAGACTCTGGGAGATTAATTCACCTTTCAGTAGGACAATAATCTAAAACACAAGGCCAAATCTATATTTGCTTACCAAGAAGACAGTGAATGTTCCTGAGTGGCCTAGTTACAGTTTTTACTTAAATTTACTTTAAAATCTATGGCAAGACTTGAAAATGGCTGTCTAGCAATGATCAACAACCAAGTTGACAGAGCTTGAATAATTTAAAAAATAATAATATGCAAAAAATTGTATAATCCAGGTGTGAAGGGTTCTTAGAGACGTACCCAGAAAGACTCACAGCTGTAATCACTGCCAAACGTGCTTCTAACATGTATTGACTCAGGGGTGTGAATACTTATGCATTTCATTTTCAATACATTTGCAAACATTTTATAAACATGTTTTCACTTTTCTCATTATGGGCTATTGTGTGTAGATGGTTGAGATATATATATATATAAAATACATTTTTAATTCGGGCTGTAACACAACAAAATGTGGAATAAGTCTAGGGGTGTGAAGGCACTGTATGTTATGGACATTTTCTGAAATTACAATGCAAAATAATTGCCAAGTTGTTCCATATACTTGATGTACAGTCAGAATCATTCTATGATCATGATGAGACATAGTACCCTGCTTATAACTGAAGGAGCAATCAGATGGGCTTTCTGATGGTTCAGTTAAAGGAGTACCTGCCTATATATATAGTCTGCTATTCAGAGAGCAAATCATCAAATATTTGGACAAACTTGCTGTCAAAAGAGAAAATTAACTTGGCAAATTTTTCATGAGGTTGTATTTAGTTTCCCCACTGTGGAATAAGAGTATTTATTATGCATCTGTAACCCTGTAGTAACCATGTGATACAGCACTGTTACAACCTGCCTCTTGTTTTCTGATGGATTGGTGAGGGAGAGGGAGCGCTGCAAATGATCCAGATCTAATCCCCATTGTCCTGGCAAAGACTGTGTTTGTATTCACATAACAAAGCAACAATACATTTGAATTACTCTGAGTTGGATTAGAGCATAACAAACTAGACCAACTATCTCTGGCAGGCCAGGCCCACCACAGACACAGGCAGCTGAGGCAGGCCACTGGTGGAATGCAGTGCCTGGTATTCTTCCAGAGAGAGCCATGAGCCACAGGCCCACCCCAGACACAGGCCCACCACAGACACAGGCCCACCCCAGACACAGGCCCACCCCAGACACAGGCAGCTGAGACAGGCCCACCCCAGACACAGGCCCACCACAGTCAGCTAAGACAGGCCCACCCCAGACACAGACCCACCCCAGACACAGGTAGCTGAGACAGGCCCACCCCAGACACAAGCCCACCCCACACACAAGCAGGACTGTGGCAGCAAGGCAGGCAGAGTGAAATATGATCAGGTCCTTGTCTAAACATGCGCCAGAATGGGAGTGTTCTTTGCTGTACTGACAGCGGAAATACTTCAGATTTGAAAGGTCCTCCTCTAACCATGCCTTTTGGTCTGCTGCAGTGCACAGATGGGTTTGGGACATTTGTAAAAATAAGTGAGGTATCAACTAGGAAGGAAACCCATGGAGCTTGAGTTTGATTGGTTGTTTTGTTACTCGGCTCTTGTCTTTCTGTTTTTATTAACAGTTTTTATATGTTTTATCCAGGGATGGAAATTAAGATAGCTCGCTAGTACTTTTCAGACCAGGCATGTAGAAAATGTGCTTATCTAGCCCGCCAGATTGTGAAATTTTGTGTTTTCTAATAGTCCAGATTTTGGACCTGGGCTTGTAAACATTGTGGTCTACTAGCCCTCTGGCCTATCCCTGGACTTTCATCTACAGTATCTCTGTCTGTTAATAAATGGTCAATTAGGAATCAGTACCTCCAGGATTTCCTGACTTTTTGTGTGATGGGCTAGTTGCGGGCCAACATGCTTGATTTTGCTACAGAGGGAATTTTGTTGATGTGTTGCTTGATTTAACCATTTTATGTAGTGCAGTGATCAGTTTTTTTTATTTAACCTTTATTTAACTAGGCAAGTCAGTTAAGAACAAATTCTTATTTACAATGACGACCTACCAAAAGGCTAAAGACCTCCTGAAGTATAGGACCAAACACACATCACGACAAGAGAGAAAAAACAACACTACCCAAAGAATTCCCTAAGACGACAACATAGCAAGGCAGCAACGCATGACAACGACATGGTAGCAACACAACATGTAGCAGCACAAAACGTGGTTCAAACATTATTGGGCACAGACAACAGTACAAAGGTCAAGAAGGTAGAGATGACAATACATCACGCAAAGCAGCCACAACTGTCAGTAAGAGTGTCCATGATTGAGTCTTTGAATGAAGAGAATGAGGTAAAACTGTCCAGTTGGAGTGTTTGTTGCAGCTCGTTCCAGTCGCTAGCTGCAGCGAACTGAATAGACGAGTGACCCAGGGATATGTGTGCTTTGGGGACCTTTAACAGAATGTGACTGGCAGAACAGGTGTTGTATGTGGAGGATGAGGGCTGCAGTAGATATCTCAGATAGAGGGGAGTGCGGACTAAGAGGGTTTTTATAAATAAGCATCAACCAGTGGGTCTTGCGACGGGTATACAGAGATGACCAGTTTGCAGTGATGTGTCCTATAAGGAACATTGGTGGCAAATCTGATGGCCGAATGGTGAAGAACATCTAGCCGCCCTTACCTGCTGATCTATAAATTATGTCTCCGTAATCTAGCATGGATAGGATGGTCATCTGGATCAGGGTTAGCATGGTCCTCCTCCTTGTATAAAAGCGTCTGTTAAATGCCATATGTTATGTGATGCCCTGATCTGAACTAGGCCTAACTGGTGACTGATGCCCCAGTAGGACACTTTGACTAGATTAAAAATACACTAGCTGATAACAAGGGTATTCATGATATTCTGCCTTTTTTTAGTATATATATATTTTTTAACACTCCCCAACAATGACTGGCTCTCAAATCCCCAACAATGACTGGCTCCCCAATCCCCATCAATGACTGGCTCCCCAATCCCCAACAATGACTGGCTCCCCAATCCTCAAGCAGTGTTCTGAAATGTTTTATTCTCTCTTTCAGGCTCGAAACATCCAAACGGGAGAGCTTGCTGCTGTTAAGATTATTAAACTGGAACCAGGTGAGTTGGATCTACCATTCTTTCTTCTTATGAATTAAAAGTACTCACTCATTGAGAATTGTGTTGCTCCCCAAATTTAAGGGAAAACAATGTTTTCATAAACCTGATTGTAGGTGAGCAGCCATTTGACAAATACAACATCTAGAATTCTCTGTTAAGACCATTAAGCCCTAATGTGTTGGAAGTGCGTGCTATACCATAAACCTGTTGAAAACTGGTCTGAAGAAGACATAGATTTATGTTGTTTTTCAAAATAGGAGGAAAATAAATCATGTTTGTGGTCTCCATGGGTCAAGATGGGCGTTTCACTGTGACCCAGATTAGTGAGATTACCACCAGAGGGGCTTCGTGTCTCTAGCCTGCCACCCAGATAAACACCAGCTGATTAACTAACTTCATATCATTAAAGTAAAGAAGGGTCCCTACTGGGTGGTTCCTCCTAGCCTGGTCCCACATCTGTTAGTGCTGTCTTGCCACCACCTATGGTGGTCATTGGTGTGACAGTGACCATAGGAAGCTAGACAGCACAGACAGATATGGGACCGGGCTAGGTGTTTCCCATCCTCATACTGTTGATGACAGGTTTCTTGAAGAAGACTTTGTTTTAGACTTTAATCATTATGGTTAAATGAAAATGATGCGATGTTTGTGGGGTGTTTCTGCATCTTATAACATGTTAAATACATGTTAACTCAGGCTTAGTGGTTCAACTCCATAAGAAGCCTAGGAAAAGTTCCCCCTGTTGCCTGCTCAACTATAGAGCAGATCTGTCTTAATATGGATAACTGAAACACAAATTCTCTCTTCTGATCCTTTCTGTGACGATCTGTCACCATCAGAGATCCATAGATAGGATGTGTCACCCTATTCAGTTAGGATCACCACTTTATTTTAAGAATGTGAAATGTCAGAATGATAGTAGCTTTTATTTCTTTCATCACATTCCCAGTGGGTCAGAAGTTTACATACACTCAATTAGTATTTGGTAGCATTGCCTTTAACTTGGGTCAAATGTTTCAGGTAGCCTTCCACAAGCTTCCCACAATAAGTTGGGTGAATTTTGGCCCATTCCTCCTGACAGAACTGGTGTAACTGAGTCAGGTTTGTAGGCCTCCTTGCTCGCACACGCTTTTTCAGTTCTGCCCACAAATGTTCTATAGGATTGAGGTCAGGACTTTGATGGCCACTCCAATACCTTGACTTTGTTGTCCTTAAGCCATTTTGCCACAACTTTGGAAGTATGCTTGGGGTCATTGTCCATTTGGAAGACCCATTTGCGTCCAAGCTTTAACTTCCTGACTGATGTCTTGATATGTTGCTTCAATATATCCACATAATCTTCCTTCCTCATGATGCCATCTATTTTGTGAAGTGCACCAATCCCTCCTGCAGCAAAGCACCCCCACAGCATGATCCTGCCACCCCCGTGCTTCACGTTTGGGATGGTGTTCTTCGGCTTGCAAGCCTCCCCCTTTTTCCTCCAAACATAACGATGGTCATTATGGCCAAAAAGTTCTATTTTTGTTTCATCAGACCAGACGACATTTCTCCAAAAAGTGCAATCTTTGTCCCCATGTGCAGTTGCAAACCGTAGTCTGGCTTTTTATGGCGTTTTTTGAGCAGTGGCTTCTTCTTTGCTGTTCGGCCTTTCAGGTTATGTCGATATAGGACTCGTTTTACTGTGGATATAGATACTTTTGTACCTGTTTCCTCCAGCATCTTCACAAGGTCCTTGGCTGTTGTTCTGGGATTGATTTGCACTTTTCATACCAAAGTACGTTAATCTCTAGGAGACAGAACGCGTCTCCTTCCTGAGCGTAATGACGGCTGCGTGGTCCCATGGTGTTTATACTTACTATTGTTTGTACAGATGAACGTGGTACCTTCAGGCGTTTGGAAATTGCTCCCAAGGATGAACCAGACTTGTAGAGGTCTACAATAAATTTTCTGAGGTCTTTGCTGATTTTCTTTTGAATTTCCCATGATGTTGAGCAAAGAGGCATTGAGTTTGAAGGTAGGCCTTGAAATACATCCACAGGTACACCTCCAATTGACTCAAATGATGTCAATTAGCCTAAATGTCTAAATGTCAGGAATTGTGTGTGTGTGTTTTATATATGTGTGTATGTATGCATGCGCGATGTAGGAACAATACATTTACAGTCAGTCAGTGGTTGTTAAGGAAGGAATAGGCCTATACCATGTCTGCTAGCTAGGCCCCTTTCTCTTCTGGGCAATCAGGAAGGCTCTTCTATTGACATCAGCCTCTCACTGCCACATTTGGTGCATTCTCCGTTGTGCTTTCTTTAACTGCTACATTAGCAGCCTAATTCTAGCAGTTCCCTTATGTGTAGAGAAGTTTACTGTTTTCTAGCCTCCGTGCTAGTCTGTTTGTGCCATTGTTCCATCTCCTTGTCACTCATTGTCATGTCAAAGTTTGGCTTGACAAGGATAGGAATGGAGTAGGCAAGAGCACAAACCTATCTGGGACCAAGCTAGTAAAACACTGAACCGTGAAGACCCTCATGTCTTGAGGATGGAGTAGGAAGAGATTGGTCTGCCTAGTAGCAGCACAGACTAGAGAAGTACAGTAGGAAGAGATTGGTCTGCCTAGTAGCAGCACAGACTAGAGAAGTACAGTAGGAAGAGATTGGTCTGCCTAGTAGCAGCACAGACTAGAGAAGTACAGTAGGAAGAGATTGGTCTGCCTAGTAGCAGCACAGACTAGAGAAGTACAGTAGGAAGAGATTGGTCTGCCTAGTAGCAGCACAGACTAGAGAAGTACAGTAGGAAGAGATTGGTCTGTCTCTGTCTTGTAGCACAGTACCGCTGAAAGGATTTAAAGTTGGAGTTAAATTGAGCTTCATCATCCCATGTGATTCTCAGAAAGAGGGCTATTTTAAAGCTTGTTTGTTTCCCTAGCTAGCTAATGCTGATGGTGCACGCCACACACAGCTTTACCTTTCTCTCACATCTCTGAGAACGATACTTTAATTTAAATGTTTTGTATTATTGATGCTAAGAGACGCTAATATTGCTAGTGGTTGGTTATGTCGCCAGGCCAGTGCCCCTTGCCTCCCGTTGCTGCAGTCTTGTGCTCTGATCTGTAGGCTATATGAGAAGTAGCAGTGGTTGGTAGGTTGGCTCTGTGTAGCCATGTCTGTTGCTACAGACAGTCCTTGGTTTTGCCCCAACTGGCAGCCTATTCCCTTTTTATAGTGCATACTTTTGTCTAGGGCTCCGGTCCTATGTAGGGAATAAGGTGCCATTTGGGTCACAGCCTCTTGCTACAGACAATCCTGACTCTTTAATCCTACTCGCTAGTTGTCCTTTTCTATTCAAAATGACCCTTTTACTTTTTTGCCCAACGTCAGGGCTGTATCCATAAAGCATAGGAGTACTTAGCTAGGATCAGTTCAGCTGTTTAGATAATGATCAGGGATCTTTATGCCAAATGTTGTAATCCTTGGGTGGCTAAGACTATGTGTTTTTTTTTTTTCATTTTTTCCTAAATCAAAACATTGTATAAAGAAAATAATAATGTTTAAGGCATTCTGTGTAAACTTTAACGACCAAAACCAGGTATAAAGTATGTAGAAAAGATGAATGGACCAACAGTACCAGTCAAACGTTTAGACACATTCAATAGTTTTTCTCTATTTTTACTATTTTCATTGTAGAATAATAATGAAGACATCAAAACTACACCCTTGATGACAACTTTGCACACTCTTGGCATTTTCCCAACCAGCTTCACCTGGAATTATTTTCCAACAGTCTTGAAGGAGTTTCCACATACAGTTGAAGTCTGAAATTTACATACACCTTAGCCAAATACATTTAAACTCAGTTTTTCACAATTCCTGACATTTAATCCTAGTAAAAATTCCCTGTCTTAGGTCAGTTAGGATCACCACTTTATTTTAAGAATGTGAAATGTCAGAATAATAGTAGAGAGAATTATTTACTTCAGCTTTTATTTCTTTCATCACATTCCCAATGGGTCAGAAGTTTACATACACTCAATTAGTATTTGGTAGCATTGCCTTTAAATTGTTTAACTTGGGTCAAACGTTTCGGGTAGCCTTCCACAAGCTTCCCACAATAAGTTGGGTGAATTTTGGCCCATTCCTCCTGATAGAACTGGTGTAACTGAGTCAGGTTTTTAGGCCTCCTTGCTCGCACACGATTTTTCTATAGGATTGAGGTTAGGGCTTTGTGACGGCCACTCCAATACCTTGACTTTGTTGTCCTTAAGCCATTCTTCCACAATTTTGGAACTTTCTGACTGTTGTCTTGAGATGTTGCTTCAATATATCCACATTGTTTCCCTTCCTCATGATGTCATCTATTTTGTGAAGTGCACCAGTCCCTCCTGCAGCAAAGCACCCCCACAACATGATGCTGCCACCCCCATGCTTCACGGTTGGGATGGTGTTCTTCGGCTTGCAAGCCTCCCCCTTTTTCCTCCAAACATAATGGTCATTATGGCCAAACAGTTCTATTTTTGTTTCATCAGACCAGAGGACATTTCTCCAAAAAGTATTATCTTTGTCTCCATGTTCAGTTGCAAACCGTAGTCTGGCTTTTTTATTGAGGTTTTGGAGCAGTGGCTTCTTCCTTGCTGAGCGGCCTTTCAGGTTATATCGATATAGAACTCGTTTTACTGTGGATATAGATACTTTTGTACCTGTTTCCTCCAGCATCTTCTCAAGGTCCTTTGCTGCTGTTCTGGGATTGATTTGCACTTTTCGCACCAGAGTACGTTCATCTCTAGGAGACAGAACGCATCTCCTTCCTGAGTGGTATGACTGCTGCGTGGTCCCATGGTGTTTATACTTGCGTACTATTGTTTGTACAGATGAACGTGGTACCTTCAGGCGTTTTGGAAATTGCTCCCAAGGATGAACCAGACTTGTGGAGGTCTACAATTTTTTTATCTGAGGTCTTGGCTGACTTCTTTTGATTTTCCCATGATGTCGAGCAAAGAGGCACTGAGGTTGAAGGTAGGCCTTAATTCATCCACAGGTACACCTTCAATTGACTCAAATTATGTCAATTAGCCTATCAGAAGCTTCTAAAGCCATTACATAATTTTCCAAGCTGTTTAAAGGCACAGTCAACTTAGTGTATGTAAACTTCTGACCCACTGGAATTGTGATATAGTGAATTATAAATGAAATAATCTGTCTGTAAACCATTGTTGGAAGAATACTTGTGTCATGCACAAAGTAATGTCCTAACCGACTTGCCAAAACTATAGTTTGTGGTTGAAAAATGAGTTTTACCTAAGTGTATGTAAACTTATGACTTCAACTGTATGCATGTTTGCATGTATGCATGTATGTACAGTCGTGGCCAAAAGTTTTGAGAATGACACAAGTATTGGTCTCCACAAAGTTTTCTGCTTCAGTGTTCTTAGATCTTTGTCAGTAGTTACTATGGTACACTGAAGTATAATTACAAGTATTCCATAAGTGTCAAAGGCTTTCATTGACAATGACATTCAGATTATGCAAAGAGTCAATATTTGCAGTGTTGACCCTTCTTTTTCAAGACCTCTGCAATCCGCCCTGGCATGCTGTCAGTTAACTTCTCCAGATCTCCAGCCTTGTCCACGTCAACACTCCATGTGTGTTAACAAGACAATCACTGACATGATGGCATCTGGTCCTTTTGTGGCAGGGCTGAAATGCAGTGGAAATGTTTTTTGGGGATTAAGTTCATTTTCATGGCAAAGAGGGACTTTGCAATTAATTGCAATTCATCTGATCACTCTTCATGACATTATGGAGTATATGCAAATGCCATCATCAACACTGAGGCAGCAAACTTTGTGGAGACCAATACTTGTGTCATTCTCTCAACTTTTGGCCGTGTGTGTGTGTGTGTGTGTTTGAATGTCCTAGGTTGCAACCATGAATAATGTGGAACAACCAGCATGGCAATGGAAGCTTTCGTTCGTAACGTAATCCCGTCAGAATTTTGCAAGTTCTAGCAACAGAAGCTAGAACTCATCTAATCCCATTGTGTCACAGAAGGGTATACTTTGGCTATTTACTTTACTGTGCTCTGCTGTACTGTGCTCGCCACACTTATGAAATATGGACATCTATGATTGGTTCAGATTTGGTAAGGTCCGGACTAGGGATTTGAACATTTAAGTGTTAAAACGTTTAAACAAAGTTTGGATCCTTAAGGTTAAGAAAAATCCATATAAATTTTTTTTGGGGGGGGACAAAATTCAAATCATTGTGCAGTTATCACAAAACATACAATTTTCCATGTTATCGCCAAACTAGGCGGTAGCCTATAAGGGCCTGTAATTTAAATAAAACCAGAGAGGAAGAGGCGAACTTGATGCTACTCTGGTGAATTTACAAGGCATGCAAGATACAGATTATCAAGACGTTCTTTCTGCCTGCCCCCGCCTCGCCCTAATGATGCCAGTGTGTTCGTTCTTCGTTCTGTTGCGTGTAGAATAGCCAAGCCTATTCATTGATGATAGGCCTTGTTTTACTGATGTCTCAAGACATTGCAAGCCAAGAAATGCAAGATACAGCATTCCGTTGAGATACTGCTTTTGATTGCTCATGGATCGGCCTAGTGCATAGTTCTGACTCTGTCTGCTTGGTGGCCGAACTGCCTATACTGTGCACCACCCCTCTCTCTCCGTCCCATCTGCTCCAAAAATATTGAATCTTAGGTGTCAATTCATGGTGGAGTGGTGGTAGTGCTGGTGGAGTAGTGGTGGTAGTGCTGGTGGAGTAGTGGTGGTAGTGCTGGTGGAGTAGTGGTGGTGGAGTAGTGGTGGTAGTGCTGGTGGAGGAGTGGTGGTAGTGCTGGTGGAGGAGTGCTGGTGGAGGAGTGCTGGTGGAGGGGTGGTGGTGGTGGTGGTGCTGGTGGGGTGGAGTGGTGGTGGTGCTGGTAGTAGTGGTGGTGGAGTGGTGCTAGTGGAGGTGGTGCTGGTGGTGGTGGTGGTGGTAGTGGTGCTGGTGGTGGAGTGGTGGTAGTGGTGGTAGTAGTAGTGGTGGTGGTAGTAGTAGTGGTGGTGGTGGAGTGGTGGTAGTGGTGGTAGTAGTAGTGGTGGTGGTAGTAGTAGTGGTGGTGGTGGAGTGGTGGAGTGGTGGTAGTAGTAGTGGTGGTGGAGTGGTGGAGTGGTGGTAGTAGTAGTGGTGGTGGTGGAGTGGTGGTGGTGGTAGTAGTGGTGGTGGTGGTGCTGGTGGTGGAGTGGTGGTAGTGCTGGTGGAGTGGTGGTAGTGCTGGTGAAGTGGTGGTAGTGCTGGTGAAGTGGTGGTAGTGCTGGTGAAGTGGTGGAGTGGTGGTAGTGGTGGTAGTGCTGGTGGAGTGGTGGTAGTGCTGGTGGAGTGGTGGTAGTAGTGCTTTATTTATTACAGTAGCTAGTAGATACATAAGCACTGTACATATGTGTTTATAGGACACAGTTTAGTTAGTTTTGTCTATCATCCAGCCACATTGAAGTTGTCAAATGTTCTGTGGTTTGAAGCTTGGCAAGGCAAGGGGGAAGAGTTAGTGATCTCAAAAACGTGCTTTAACTTTTCCTCCATTAATATGGAGAGTACCATCATTACTCAAAGGGGAATGTGTCGTGTGTGTGTGTGTTGTCTGTGTGTGGAATGTGTGTCTGTGTGGAATGTGTCTCGTGTGTCTGTCGTGTGTGTGTGTTTTCTGCGTCTGATTTCTCTTTCTCTCCTCCTCTCCTCTCCTCTCCTTCCTTCTAGGGGATGACTTTTCCATCATCCAGCAGGAGATCTTCATGGTGAAGGAATGCATGCACCACAACATAGTGGCCTACTTCGGGAGCTACCTCTGGTAAGAGCCAAGACAACACTCAATACCAGGGATATGTCACAAATGGCAGCCTATTCCCTGTGTAGTGCACTACGTTTGATCCCTCTGGTAAGGAGCAAGCCAACACTAAATACCATTCCAGTAGTCTGTAGCTGAGAAACATGAGGAAGTAATACTTGATATTTCCAGACCAGAGGTATTGTTTGAAGAGTTTAAAGGTAAGCTCTGAGAAAAGGTTTACTGTACTACTCTTTCGTAATGTAGCCTTCAGTACAGTCAGCTATGAGAAATATCTTTGGGAAGACTTGGGCTTGTATCGCTCTATCAGCAATGTTGCCCTGCCAGTTACCTATTTCTCACAGTTAGCATCAGAGAAAAGCAGACTTATTGTAGGGCCCTATAAAATCCACATTGCAGAGAACGAGGACGGAATAAATCAACTAAATGTATTGAATTTATTAGGGTTTGTCTACCACTTTGTGTAGCCGTTAGCGATGATGCCAATGTCATGACAACTGCATTTTTGTGGACTTCGAACATTCCATTTTGTTTTTGTTTTCATTAAAAAGTGTGATTTTGAGAGAGAAAAAACAGAAACCTGGAAAAACTGGAAGGCAGAATTTGGGAAAATGTTTAACTGATTTTATAGGGCCCTAATATTATTCTTGGTTATTTGTGTCTACGTTAGGCCATTAATGTTCTGCCAACTATTTAGCTGTGTTCATTGTAAACCTTGGGTTTATTCGCTAGGAACCAAACGGAGGCAAACATGCTCAAACGGGGAAGGACCTGCCTGAACTTATCCAATAAGACACGCTAGTTTTCATTGCAACATGTTTTCTGTGGCAAAACATTTTGCTACGGTTTGCTCTAATGAATACACGCTATTTTAGTGTTCCTAACCGTCTCCTCTTCCTCCCTGTATCAGCCGGGAGAAGCTCTGGATCTGTATGGAGTACTGTGGTGGAGGATCTCTACAAGATGTATATCATGGTGTGTTATTCTGGTTATCTGCCTCCTCTCTGTTGTTCTGGTTATCTGCCCCTCCTCTCTGTTGTTGTTCTGGTTATCTGCCCCTCCTCTCTGTTGTTGTTCTGGTTATCTGCCCCTCCTCTCTGTTGTTGTTCTGGTTATCTGCCCCTCCTCTCTGTTGTTCTGGTTATCTGCCCCTCCTCTCTGTTGTTGTTCTGGTTATCTGCCCCTCCTCTCTGTTGTTGTTCTGGTTATCTGCCCCTCCTCTCTGTTGTTGTTCTGGTTATCTGCCCCTCCTCTCTGTTGTTGTTCTGGTTATCTGCCCCTCCTCTCTGTTGTTGTTCTGGTTATCTGCCCCTCCTCTCTGTTGTTGTTCTGGTTATCTGCCCCTCCTCTCTGTTGTTGTTCTGGTTATCTGCCCCTCCTCTCTGTTGTTGTTCTAGTTATCTGCCCCTCCTCTCTGTTGTTGTTCTAGTTATCTGCCTCTTGTCTCTGTCGCCTCCCCTCCCCTCCCTCTTTTCTCTTTCTCGCATATCATTATCATCATCATCATCATCATCATCATCACAGTAATACTGTCAGATCTATTACTCATAAATAGTTTTATTTAAATGTTACATCCCTCCCCCTATCGTATGATCACACTGTTGCCTAAGATTCTGTCTGTAAACTGTAATCTATCTGACCCTTATAATAAACATGCAGCAGCAATAGCAGCATAACCATAATGTTAGTCTGTTTTCATTTCCCAGTGACGGGTCCCTTATCAGAGCTGCAGATAGCCTACGTCTGCAGAGAGACCATACAGGTAATTACACTTAGGGACAGTTTCCTGGACACAGATTCAGCCTACTCCTGGGACATTCTCAGATCAGGAGTACTGATTTAGGATCAGAGTTTTGCCTTTCACATCACAATGAATGAGGTTACATGGACAGAGAGGCCTGATCCTAGATCAGCACTCCTACTCCAAGTAAAGTGCTTTTAAAGGAAAAATCCACCCAATAACGATCTTTTGGTATTTGTTTCATTAGTCCATTGTTGATCTAGTCCCAAAATGTTTTGAGTGTCAGCAATTAAGTTTTCAATTTATATAACTTTCATAATACAGAAATACAGCTGGTATGATGCATTTCTGTATTCTCAAAGTTCTGTATCTTAAACTTGATTGCTGACACACATCAGCAATGGACTAATAAAACAAATGGAAATGTCCTTTATGTCCAGAGCTGTGTTCGAATACCTATACTAACATACTGTATACTACATACTTAATGAGTATGTACTATATACTATTAGTTCATTTTAGAATACTGTAAACGAACGGTATCCTTTCAGTTGAGCCTACTAGCGCTTCGCCTGTTTACTGGAAGTTGATGCTGTTTTTATATGCAACTTCTTGCTAGCTTGTTAGCATAGCTAACAAATTACTAGCTAGACATCCTACGACTTCATTAACAATGTCCATTGAGAAGTCAATAAACTTTGGGTAGTTAGTTAGATAGCATATAGTTAATATACTGGCAAGTTCGATGTATTAGTAGCTAGCTAACATACCGGTACATACAAGCAACTGCTCTGATATCCTATGCGGTTAGGATAGCGTAGCTAACAAATTGTCAGCCAACATAACGTGTAATGTAATTTATTTGAAAAGTCATTACTTTATTGCATTGCTCAACATTTTCGAACATTTGTCGTAATTAGTTAAAGCAATGAATTTGTATTTGCTCTCGTCGGACTTCGGCTGCATATTTTCCGCCATTTTCGTCAAATCTGAAAATGATATGAAGCCACGGCCATTTTCTGAAGAATTGCATTATGGGCCCAGAAATAGTATCCACTGCTTGTATACTTCGTATTTTGGCGACTGTAGTACGACATCCGGGAACTTTTGGCATACTAACTATATCCATACTATGACCAATAAGCATACTACATACTCAATTTACATCACAAATAGTATGGTTAGTATGAGTATTCGAACACAGCTCAGGTCTAACCTAGGTTTAATCTGAGTCCAGGAAACCGGCCGTTAAGGTATTTTACCGGTCCTTAAGGCATTTTACCGGTCCTTAAGGCACTTTAACCTTCTGGTTGACTCCCAAGTTTGCCATTTCAACCCAGTTTCTAACTTAGCTCTTTCTTTGCGTTCACAGGGTTTGGGATATCTACACTCCAAGGGAAAAATGCACCGTGACATCAAGGTATAGAGCCCCACAGTGAAGGTGTCATAATACCCATAAAACCTAGCACTCAAACAGGGAAATATTTCCAATCGTTTTTCCACCGTACATTTTTCCCATAGGGGATTTTAAAAACACTTAAAATAAGGGCTGTGTTTGGTGTGACGTTTTGATAACCATGTAAATCTCAAAGTCAAGGTGACTTTTATCAATATATTAGTCTCTATTTACTTTCAGATTTATGCCATTTAGCATCAAAGTAAACATGCAAAACTACAAATCCCTGCAAGCTCCTGTACTTCATATCTAGCTGACACCTTTGCTAACAGGTATTGTGTCAATTAGATTGTTAATCCAGAGATTTTTACCTTTGCCTCGTTTCGTCAGTCTCATCCAGACCATCATGGCATTTGTAATTCTTTATGATAGCCACATTAGCAGCTAATGTAATTTTGGTGGGTAAATACAGGTGTGTGTGTGTGTGTGTGTGTGTAGATAGATAAAAGTCACCTTGTCTTAGAGATTTAAACGTTTATCAAACGTCACACCAGGGTAAGCCTACACAAAACGCAGCCCTTATTTTAAGTTTCTAAAATCCCCTATGGGAAAAATGAATGATGGAAAAATGATTGGAACCATTTCCGCTAGGTTTTATGGGTATTAAGTATGGGTATTTTAAGACTCATACTGTGGTACTCTATAGTACCATGCACACACACTCACTCTCACCTTTACACTCAATTAACCATTGCGTTTCGTGGGGGGTAAAAATCTGATATTGCCAAATGTATTTTTTGGGTGGGTATAACACATCAGGAGTGTAATTATTGAAAGATCATGTCATCACACTTTTCTCTTTCAATTGTACTTGCTGTTTTTTTTTTTCATACTTTTTTTCCAGATGTTTCAAAATGATTTATGAAGTCTATCTATTTTTTTCCGCACCTATATGGTTATAGGATTCATAGGCTAAATGTTGACAGGGCTGTCAGAGAGGCTAAATGTTGACAGGGCTGTCAGAGAGGCTAAATGTTGACAGGGCTGTCAGAGAGGCTAAATGTTGACAGGGCTGTCAGAGAGGCTAAATGTTGACAGGGCTGTCAGAGAGGCTAAATGTTGACAGGGCTGTCAGAGAGGCTAAATGTTGACAGGGCTGTCAGAGAGGCTAAATGTCACTGCTAGTTCATAATGAAGGTGAAAAATGCCTTGTCAGGCTGTGCTGCTCTCACACCTTCCTTCATGCTGCAAACATGAGATGTGAATTACATTGTAAAAAAACACAGCCTACAATATTACCCCTGCACATTGTTTGTGTCGACGCAGGAAGAGAGGCTTGCTGGCAGGCTGCATATGGGTGTATAGTGTATCGCGGATGCACGTAACTGATGGCGTCACTGCCAGGGGTTTCAGCTTGAACACAGTTCATGCTAGTATCGTACTACCTGTGTTATCACAGTGGGTCAGGGTTAGGTCCATAGCCTATCTCTACTTCTACAGAGAGAGAGTTTCCTGTTTCCTCTCTTTGCTCTCTCTCTCTCTCTGCTCTCTCTCTCTCTCTTTTCTCTCTCTCTTCTCTCTCTTTGCTCTCTCTCTCTTTGCTCTCTCTCTCTTTGCTCTCTCTCTCTTTGCGCTCTCTCGCTCTCTCTCTCTTTGCGCTCTCGCTCTCTCTCTCTTTGCGCTCTCGCTCTCTCTCTTCGCGCTCTCGCGCTCTCTCAATTCAATTCAATTCACTTTATTGGCATGACGCAACAATGTACATATTGCCAAAGTATCATACATACATTTTTTATTTTATTTTTTCAACATAGGAAAAAAAGGCATTAAATATGTCAGGCACTGTCCCTCAACTTGTGGCAGGCAGCAACATAGCTGCCAGCACACAGCTGTCCATGTCTTCCCCCAAAAGGATCGGCAGCCTTTCTATTTCAGAGAGGTCCTCAAAGCCCCGGACTACTTGTTCAAATTTGGTGAAGTGACTCTCTCTGATAGTTTTATATTTTTGACATTTTGTCAGGAAATGCAGCTCTGTCTCTGGTTCTGCTGTGGTGCAGTGGTTGCACAGCCTTTCCTCTACAGGGAGCCAGGTTTTCCTGTGTCTACCCTTCTCAATAGCAAGGTTGTGCTCGCTGAGCCTGTACTTTGTCAAGGTTTTCCTGAGGTTTTGATCAGTCACCATGGTCAGATAGTAGGGCCAAATAGCACTGCATTTTGCTTTGTGCTTGTTTGTGTTTTCCAATATGTAATGTAGTTTTGTTTTAGATGTTTTGTAATTTGGTTAATTCTTATTGATTGGATGTTCTGGTCCTGAGGCTTCAGTGTGTTAGTGGAACAAGTTTGTGAACTCAGCCCCTGGACCAGTTGGATGAAGGGACTCTTATCTTTGCTCAACTCTTGGTATTGCAGGGCTTGGTAATGATATGAGAGGGGGTCACTGTGTTTTAGGTGTTTCCAAAACTTAATTGCTCTTTTTTGAGTTTTTAATATTAGTGGATATCGGCCTAATTCTGCCCTGCATGCATTGTTTGTAGTTTTCCTCTGGACATGTAGGAGAATCTTACAAAGTTCCGCGTGCAAGGTCTCAATGGGATGTTTGTCCCAGTGGGTAAAATCTTGTTTTGTAAGTGGACCCCACACCTCGCTGCCATAGAGTGCGATTGGTTCAATCACACATTTAATTAGTTTTTGCCAAATTGTAATAGGTATTTCAATTTGGATTTGTTTTTTAATGGCGTAGAATGCCCTGCGTGCTTTGTCTCTCAGTTCATTCACTGCATTATTTAGGTGTCCAGTCAAACTTATTTTTAAACCTAAATAGTTGTATTGTGTGCAATACTCTATGTTTTGCACCAATTGAGAACTTTGGTTTTATTCCCTGGGATCTGGAATTTGTCTGGAAAATCATTATTTTGGTCTTTTTGGGGTTTACTGTCAGGGCCCAGGTCTGACAGTACTGCTCTAGCAGGTCCAAGCTCTGCTGTAGACCATGTGCTGTGGGTGAAAGCAGGCACAGGTCATCTGCAAAGAGCAGGCATCTAACTTCCGAATTGTGGAGACTAACACCAGGGGCTGAGGACTTTTCTAGAATATTGGCCAATTCATTGATGTAAATGTTAAATAGCACAGTGCTGAGATTGCAACCCTGGCGGAGGCCCCGCCCCTGGTTAAATGATTCAGTTTGTTTCTTGCCAATTTTTATGCTACACATGTTGCCTGTATACATTGATTTTATAATGTCATATGTTTTACCCCCTACACCACTTTCAATGACTTTGTAGAACAGTCCTGTATGCCAGATAGAATCAAATGCTTTTTGGAAGTCAATAAAGCAAGTATAGAGTTTTGTCTTATTTTTGTGGACGTGTTTATCTATTAGGGTGTGTAGGGTGTAAATATGATCTGTTCTATGTTTTGGTATAAATCCAATTTGGCTTTTACTCAGGATATTGTGCTTATTAAGGAAGTTTAGGACTCTTACATTTATAATACTACAGAAAACCTTCCCCAGGTTACTGTTCACACAAATCCCTCTGTAATTGTTAGGGTCAGATTTGTCTCCTTTTTTAAAGATTGGTGTTATGAATCCTTAGTTCCAGATGTCAGGGAAGTAACCTACACTCAGGATCAAGTTAAACAATTTTAATATAGCCAATTGATATTTTTCACTAGTGAATTTGAGCATCTCATTTAGGATCCCATCAGGTCCGCATGCTTTTTTTGATTTGAGGGCTTGAAGTTTTTTAAGGAGCTCCTGCTCAGTAATTGGGGAGTCTAAAGGATTTTGGTAGTCCTTCATAGATCGCTCTCTCGCTCTCT